>PVIR01008664.1:0-29892 GCA_004026965.1 Petromus typicus
GATACTTACATTTTTTTGAGACAGGGTTTGGCTTTGTAGTTTAGGCTGGCCCTCAGCTCAGCCTTGACCTCACAGCAGTCCTCCTGCCTCTGCCTCCCTAAGTGGTAGGATTATAGGCATGAGCCACCATGCCTGGCACTATGGTGTGTGATACTGATTGCTGGTGGGTGTGAGTCACCACACCCGGCATTGTTGTATGTGGTTACTGGGATTGAACCTGGGCCTTTGCATTTGCAAGGCAGGAGCCAGAACCCCTGAGCTAAATCCCCATCCCAATACTTACTTTTTTTACTTGTCTTGCTTTGAAGTCCAGATTTTAATGACATAAAAGGCCACATTTACACTTTGATTTGTCACCAACAAAAAAGAAGATAACAAAGAACATTGTTGAGCGATATAGATCTCCATCTCTCAGTGCCTCTGCTTCCTCACTGCTGCCTGCTCAGGCAGAGTGTACTTCTAGGTCAAGGGCAGGGAGCTGAACGGATCTGCCTGCAAAAGAAGTACCAAGGAGACTAATTTAGCAACCGGCTCAGAGTCAGTTCCAAGGATATGAAGTGAGTTAGCAGTGTCTACATAACACTCACAGCTGGACCTGTGAAGACATGTCTGTCCTTTAGGTTAATGAATTATGGGCCCTTAAACACCTATCTAACAAACTGTGGCCACTTGTGGGTTTCTGGAATGCATTCAGTCTGCTTGCCCGGAGGGGAGCATCACTGTGTGCCTCCAGTTGCACCTCCAGGTGCAGCTGCAGAGTTCCCAGGGTGCTATGTGCTATAAAGGGATGTAGCAGAAAGCCCACAGCTGGCCCTTGCTTAAGTGGTAGAGTTACTTGTTGATCCTTTTTGGTAATACATTGATACAACTTACATGTAATCACTTGTATTAAGTATTGTTAACATGGGCCCTATATGGTGAGATGCGTGACAAAAAATTAAAAACTTGTCTACGGAACATAGTTGGTGATATAGTTTGTTATGTGGGGTGTTCTGATGATATCCAAGTTTGTTTTGGGTAGTGAAACACACAGTCCTGGAGGTGATGGTTATGAAAGTAGAAATGTATTATACTCACACATACTCTGAAAAGAGGAGGCTTGGCACATCCCATGGGGGAGTCCATGCTGAGAAGCCCCAGACTGGTCAGGAGGCAGATGGATCCTTTAATGTGGTAGATGTGGGAAGGAACAGGTGAGGCAGGATAAGCAGGTGCAGGATGGGGCTAGTTTGTATGGTTTATGTAGGATCTAGGTCACGGGATTGTCCCTAATTGCCTGGTACCTGACCTTGATCAGGGAAGAAAATAGTGGCACAGTGTAAGAGTCTGCTGCAGGATGGTTTGCTTTGCATACAGAGCTGTGCTGCAGGTGAATCTTTACCCTCCCCAGGCATTGGCCAATCATGGGAGGGGAAATCCCTCCAGCTCAGCAAGGCCCCAGTATGCCAGAGTTTCATAATACTCAAAACAAAACTCAAGGCTAGTACACAGGAATTCTTTTTGTGTGGTCACCTACTGAATCAGACCCATGGCGTATTCTGTTGAAGGAGCAGAGACACAGAGCTCTGGGTCCGATGGAGTTACTAATTCAGTAAGCATTAATTAAGTCTGAGTCATGGTGCCAGATGGCCACGCCACGCTAACATTCAGTCCTTGACGGATGTGGTCGTCAGGTGTGCAGTGTTTACCCTGCAAAAAAAAAAAAAGAGTGAGAACCTGTACACTATGTAAAAGATTCCTGAGATGCCGGATAAATCACCCAGTGTAAAAAGGAGGCATAATGTGGATTGTTTACTTTGGATTTGGTATAGCAACAAATGTCAAGAAACGTGAAAGTAACATGCAACTTTTAAAACGGTGATTTTTAGAGTAAAATTGGAGTTGCAAAGCTAGTTGTGTGTTATAAATTTTGTGCCCAGGAGTAGGGATCTAAATGTTTTTCAGAATAGTGTCAAACATACTTCTCTTCCTGACCTGACATCAGTGTCAGTCAGATGATCAGATGACACACGCTCATCAAGCAGTGGTGCTGGAGAGAGTGACATGTTAGCAGTGCAGAGTTGTGGTGACGAGCCTGGGCACAGACTGTCTAAATCAGCCCTGCATGAACTCCAATGGAGGCTGGTACCATGTAGAACGGCTGTGGTGTTAGACCACAGATACTGAGGAGTAGCAAGAGTGCATGAAGGTGGGAGTGTTTGACTCACTTAGTAAATTAAATGGCGAAGTGCTTTGATTAGCCTCTGACCTTTCTTGATGTAGTGACTTGTGTGATTATAGGGCCTTTGTAGTCTGATGATTGTCACTTAGAACCTTCACCTTACATGATAAGAAATAATAAAGAAAATCTAAACAGTTCAACCTCAAATGGCAGAGGGGTAATTCCTTCGCAGCGGAAGGTCTGAGATTGTTCTCTGCTGCATTTCCCTCTCTCTTGGGACTATGCACCCATCTGCTCTGCTTATCACTTAGCTGCACTGATGGAAATTGTCTGAGTGTCTCGACTGGGGCACAGCTGTGCCCCATTGTGTACCAAGAAGGACAGCTTAGCTCTTTAAAGTGGCAGTGATTTCCTGCCCTGACCAGTAAAAGAAATGCTGATGCACTTGACCTGGGTGTGGTGGCATGGGACAGTCCTTGGGTTTATCCAATCTTGAGTTTATCCACACCAGGGAAGCGAGCCTAACAGAAAAATATTTTTTAGTCCATGTTTTTATGACCTTTTGACCTCTTATCCACACATGATTTAGGCCATGAAACAGTGAAGTATTTAAATGAGATAATGTACAGAAGTGCTCCAAAGTGTTTAGTGTGTTTGGCCTTCTGAAGCCTTTTCTTTCTGTTGTTTCTTACATACGAGACCTCCTTGTGGTGAGAGTAGGGTTGTGGGGATCAGCCTGCCTACAGTTTTTTTCAGTATTTGTGCTCAGTTTTAGCTTTAACGTTTGTGAATCTGAATTGTACTCATTTGGAAGTGAAGTGAAAATAGGAACAGTCCATTTGTCTTTTCTCCCTATAGCCTAACAAAACACTTGCAATAAAGTAAGAGTTTAGTAAATATTGGTTGAACTGGAAATATTGATAGATTGGTTGACAAAAACATTCCCCATGTTTTTTAGCTTAAAGATGTTATTCATTATGAATGAAAGTCCCCACAAAATACTTTATAATCTCACAGTTAAATCATCTAGAACAATCAAGAGCCTCAAAATAACTTTTATTTTTTTGAAACAGAGTCTTGCTTTGTAGTTCAGGCTGGCCTTGAGTTCACTGTGTAGCCCAGGAGAGGCTCCAAGTCACAGCAATCCTCCTGCTTCTGCCTTCTGAGTGCTGGGATTACAGGCATGAGCCACCATGCCCAGCACAGTGGTATGTGGTACTGTTTGCTGGTTGGTGTGACTCACCATACCTGGCATTGTGTATGTAGTTAATGGGGATCCAACTCAGGATTTGTGCTTGTAAGACCAGTGCTGGAACCACTGAGCTAAATCCCTGGCCCCTCAAAATAACTTTTTAAAATCTACCAAATAAAAGCAGTGATTGGTGGATTTACTTTAATTTGCTATTTTAAATAACCATTATTAAACTTTTTATGCATCAAATTGAAAACTCTGTGGCTTAAATATTAGCATAAAAATCCTATATTTGGATTTTTTAGATTTTTAGTGAATGTAAAAACTTTAAAACTACACTTAAGAAAGCTTTAAGAAGTACTTAATGAAATGTACCAGACTAAACAGTTTAAAGAAGAGAAAGCAGTAAGAAAAAGACTGACCTATTTTGGTCATAACTAAATACTGGGCATAACCAGTGTAAATGTTGGTCATAACCAATACATTTTAGGAAAGACACAGTGTGACAGGTTGGGAAAGAAAAAAAAATGAAAGAAAGAAAACAAAGTAAAATATTTACCCCAGGTATGAAGACAATTAAAAGTTTTCTAATATTCATCACATCTTACAAAAGATTGAAATGAAGAAAATGGAAAAGTTTCAAAAATGATAAAAGTGGGCCAGGGATTTAGCTCAGTGCTTCCAGTGCCTGCTTGCAAGTTCATGGGCCTGGGTTTGGATTCTGGTACCCACATACAACAATACTGGGCATGGAGACTCACACCCACCAATAATCAGTGCCATATATCCCAGTGCCAGGTGTGGTAGCTCACGCATGTAATCCCAGCACTCAGCAGGTAGAGGCAGGAGGATTTCTGTGAGTTTGAGGCTGAGCGCAGGGCCAGCCTGAACTACAAAGCAAGACTCTGTCTCAAAAAAAATTTTTTTAAAGAATAAAAATTGTAAGCCTATAGGAAAATGAAAAAAAGGAAGAAAAAATATGAGTGATAAATTTTTAAAGATAAATTAGGAGTTGATATAAATTTAAGATGTGTGGCATGAACACATAGAATCTATTTCATGGTAGCAAAGGAGAAGAGCAAACATTTGGGTCATGAAATACAGATAGTAGATCATCACATCATAGGCCCAAACTATAAAGCTTTGCTGCCTGTTATAGGTATCCTTTGTGCTTTGAGAAAAGTCACAATGATTGAAAAGTTGGAATTCCCTATCCACTGACTATTTCACTTATTGAACTAATAAAACAAAAGTTGACAATATCAACCTTTGTATCACCAATAAAGATGGTAAATATTAAAGATTGGTGTTGAAATTTAGTATCAATAACCAAGAAATGTTCACTCCAGTATTATTTTTCTTCCTGTTCTTATTGGTGCTCGAGGTAGAAACGTTATTTCCTGACCTTCAAAATTGTCAGGACTCCACAGGACTGAAAGAGCTGTGTAGTTGTGCCTGCAGAATCCCATCAGCCCTTTACTCTTTGTATCAAATGAGCAAAAATAAAATTTTTAAATGAAGTTTAACTAACTTCAGATCAAAAATAGTCAGAAAAATTGCGTCTGTACTAAACATACAAAATTTTTTCATCATTATTCCATAAGTAATAAAATATAACAACTATTTTTATGATATTTAAATTGTATTAGGTATTATAAGCCATCTAGAGATGATTTAAAATATATGGGAGGGGGCCGGGGAGTTAGCTCAGTGGTTCTGGTGCCTGTCTTGCAAGTGCAAGGACCCAGGTTTGATCCCCGGTAACCACAGAGCATACTAGGCGTGGAGACTCGTGCCCAGCAGCAACCAGTACCACATACCACAGTGCCGGGCGTGGTGGCTCGCGCCTGTAATCCCAGCACTCAGGAGGCAGAGGCAGGAGGATTGCTGTGATGTGAGTTGGAGACTGAGTTCAGGGCCAGCCTGAACCACAAAGTGAGACCCTGTCTCAAAATAAATAAATAAATAAATAAATAAATAAATAAAATAAATAAATAAAATAAAATAAAATATATGGGAGGATGTGTGTAGGTTCTGTGTAAATGTGATGGCATTTTATATAAGGGACTTAAACACTGGAAGGTTTGGGTAGCCTTAGGGGTCCTGGGATCCATCAAGTATAGACACTGAGGATAACTGTATTTGCTATGTTTTTGGAATATAAGTATCTTTAACTCAGAATGATATGGAGTTGCTTTCACTTCATTCACAGAACGTGAATCAGTGACTCTTAAAGGCTCTATGCTTGGTTATCAATCTAAAATCTTTACATCCTCTATTTATGTCATTTAATTGCCCCCTGTGTGATAGAAGTTTCTTTGCCTTAGATCCTGTAATTTGGTCTGTTTTACAGGTTAGAAAACTGGAAAACAAAGAGGTTAGATATTTTCCTAAAGTCACCTTGAAACTCACTGAAGACTTTAGGGAAAAAACTCAGGTCGTCCTGGGAATTAAGGTACTTACTCCCAGGCTGTGTACTTAATATCTTTACATATTAGCTTCCTTGTTTGTAAAATGGAACCATTCCTTTTTACTGGGCAGGATAATTGTAAGTTTGCAAGATAATCTGTATAAAGTATGTGTGCATCCATGGTTCAGTTGTTATTGCTGCTTTTGGAAATAATGATCATGATCTAGTGAAAGTTGCAGGTGTTTTTATGTACTGTATCAGGTGAGCCCAGCCACGTCCCTGCCATAGCGAACATGCTCTCCTAGCCCTTCACCAGCACATAGCTACACTTCTTTAGTGAGCTCTACACATCTTGTCTAGAACTCTGTCTTCTCCACTGAGATTTGTCTTTTCTTCCTTACATGGAGTGACTGGATGAGGAAGAAGCAGAAGAAAAGGAAGGAGATGGAGCAACTGTTCTTTGCCGGAGGCTACACTCACTCAGCAGAGCAGCGGAATTTAAGCCACTAAAAGTTGAACATGAGGAGCATTTCCATTTGGAACTCTGCTGCCAGACTGAGGGATTATACTCTATTTGCCATTCTTTTGGGCCTGAGTATGTTACCTTCTCAAGTAAAAAGCAAAAGCATAGATGAGCTTTAAATGACTATTGACTAAGTGGAAAGAATGTATAAATTACAGGTTCCAGGGGCCTTAGCTGACCAGTAAATCTTAAACATTCTTGCACATATACTGTGGCCTATGAAGCTGACAAGCCTACCTTTCCTTAAAGAATCTCCTCATAGCAATTTGGAAGTGTTTATACATCGATTATGTTTTATGTGAGAAAGCCAAAATGTAAATAAAGAACAAGTTAAAAAACAGATAACAGGAAAAAGGGAAATACCTCTTTTACAAAAGGGAAGGGGACAAACAGTTGGAGTGGAGATGAAGAGGATGAAAAAGAATTGAGGTACATTAAGCACACATGTCAACTATCCTCAGAAATATGATCGTTGTGTAGTTCAGACATGTGCTAATAAAAAAATTGAAAACTATCAACAATCATATACCTCTTTATTCTCAGGAGTTTGACAACATAAGTACATAATATCTGTTTAACATATTTTAAATGCATTTAAAAACACACTTGTCTAACACTAATATACTTTAAAGTACATTTTATTGAGCAAGTAATACATGTTCAATTAAAAAAATCCCAAAATTCAGGTAAATAAATGGAAGAAAATAAAAGCCATCCATAACCTCACTTCCTAAATATGTCACTATTTGCATTTTTAAATATTTTCCTCAGACTTCTTTTTGCAGATACATAAATATATTACAAAAAGGGAATCATTTAAAATACTATTTTATAAACTACTTCTTTGTGTAGTACAACTTATTGCAAATATCTTTTCAAAATAGTAAATCATTATATCGTTTTATTGAGAAAGCATAAGTTCATCAGACCTTGGCACTTGTGTTTTGAAATATTTGAAAAGTTACTACCCAGCCCCTGGGCTTAGGCCTAAATCTATCTCTGAAGGGAGTTCTCCAGTTTCACCTGCAAGTTGGAGTCCTGTATCACAGCAGGACTCTGCCTCTTCCTTGCCAGGGTTATCATGCACCGCTGTTCTCACGGTCCGTGCAGAGTCACAGAGTCCTCCTGGTGGTTCTGACATGCAAGCACAAAAGAGCTTCTCCTACCTTGCATCTTCTGATAGATGAATGTCAGGAGACACACAATGCTGCCAACTGGCCTCTTAAAGCCAAGCCCACCTTCCTGTAAAAACTGCTGCTCAGAATGCTGACACTTCGTTATCTTCCAATTTCTATTCTATAGCTGATTCTCAATTATCACTTGTCCTGGGAGCCAAGATGCCTAAGATAATTGAGATCCACAGATAATAATGAAACTTCATAGTAGTTTAAATCTCCCCATCAATCTTTCTACTGGAGCTGCTCACAGCTGCACTGATTCATGTTTCCCCTGGACTCCACCACCTACTAGCCCCTGATTCGGAGTCTAATGAGCAGTGAGTGGCCAAAATCTGGTTGCCAGAGAGACACTCACAACCAGCCTGTCTTGGCTGTGTCAGCCTCTGATGGCCCTGTGTGTGCTCTGTGTGTGAAGAGTGGTGACCGTGGTGTCTTTCAGCCATGATTCCTTCTTGGTTCTTTACAAGTATTTCACACAAAACATGTATTGCTTTTTTCTACCAAGTTTCTCCAAATGCACATCAGTGTTCTTCATACACATTCCAGCTAATTCGTGTTTTCTGCCATGCTGGTAAGTGAACCCAAGGCCTTGTGCATGCTAAGCAAGTCCTCTATTATTTTCTACATCCTTTCCCTTTTGCATTTTAAAACAGTACTTCATTACATTGCGCAGGCTAGCCTTGAATTTGTGATCTTCCCACCTCAGCTTCCCAAGTAGCTGAAATTCGAGGTGTGTACTGGTGCACATAGGGTGCGTTTGGTTTTAGACTACTGTGACTTCCTTTGCTCAGTATACCCCTCCCTTACCCCAACCTCCTACCCAAACAAAAAGTAAACCAAAGCAAAATGCATAGGTATAATGTGTGTAGAGATATATATCTATGTAATATATTGTGATATGCGTTTTTAAATGAGTGAGTCATCATTCTGTAGCCTCAGCTATTTTATTTTCATACCATCCTCAGTGTTGAGCACTGAGCCTGGCACTTACTGGCCACCAAATCTGTGTGCAGGCATAGCGTCTTCCTTTCCTTCGCTGCTGCTCTGGGCAGCTACTTCACTTCAGCCCGCTCTCTTTTTTTTTCCTTCCACCCCCCAACTTGAAGTCTAGTTGCCAGATTCCCCTTCTACGGTTCCCATCTCCTCTCCCCTTTTCTTAGTTTGCACTAAACTTTTGCTTCCTACCTGACACTTGTCCTCTCAGTGATGACACAGGGTATGTCAGAAAGAGAAAAATTTTAATACCATGGTATTTGCTGTAACCATTTCAGCTATTAAAATCCTCTGAAGTAGCACTTTCTATTTTAAAAAATTTTGAAAGGAATTCACTCTTCCTTTTGACTTTCAAGGCACTGTTGCTAATTGGGTTGTAGCCTTAAGGAAAGGTTACTCCCCTCGGGTTATTTCATGATGCCAAGAAAAGCTGTTTTGTTTTAGGCCGGACCAGGCACTCACTTTTGAACCTGTGCTCCTTGTCTTTGCTTCATGAGTGACTGACTCCTAAGAGGTAGTGGTGATTCACAAGCCTGTGGGACTGCTCCAGCCAATTTGAATAAGCTATCAATAACATGAAAAGCCTTCCCAGACACTGATGCTCGCCAGCACTTACAAGCTAGTGAAAATTGAATGAGTGCCTTTTTGGTGTTTTCAGTTTCTCCTTAAGGTTTGTTAAACAGTTAGGGTATTTATCAGCAATGTCATTTGAGCACAAAATACTTTTCATTATATTTTTACTGAACGTATAGAACTTGATACCTTCTTGGATTATGTCCTTCACACCAGAAAGGAATCCTGGGAGTGCTGAAAAGAAATTATGTGTGAATTACTCCAGTTAGTGGAAGATAGTTAAAGCTGGCATAGCCTCCAAAGCTTCTAGCCAAGGCAGAGTGCTAAAGACTGCTGATTAGGAGGCAGCAAGAACGGGGGCCTGGGATCTGTGCCCCCTTCTCATCTCCAAAAGAAAATGTATCCCAAGAAGTGGGTGATTTTAGTTCCACTGAAGATTGAAAAAGAAGAAATGTAACTCAGAGCCAACAAGGCCCTGGGTAAGTTGCTGTGACATCATTGATTTCATCAGGATTCTGGTTGAAATTCAGGGTCCTTGACATCTGTTGAAATCCGAGAAAAACACATGGGTGCTTTGCTTCTCTCACTTTTTTTCCCCCCAAAAATCTATAAGGAATCTATGACTACAGAGTGTATAAGAACCAAAATTTTAGTTCCTGTCCTTTTAGTAAATTTAGTTAGCCTCTCCTTTGATGACTAGGAGCCCACTTCTGACAGGGAAGCAGGTTGAGATGGCATCCCACACTCTAAGTTCAGCAATGGGTAGGGAGGTTTTGCAATGCAAGCCTATAACTTTTCAGCATTCGGTGGATCCAAGAAATCACAAAGCTAGAAGGAGGTTGATGCTGTTCAAGCCTAACATTCTGACAGAAGATGCTGAGCTCCATAATGCGTGGTGAAACAGGCTGCTGTGTAACCTATAAACAAGTCCTTGTTTTTTCACTCAAGTGGACATATCGCCTATAACATTGGCTATTGCTGTGAATGTGTAGTCCAAATAAACCTCTAGAGTCTACACTTCTAAAATACACCCTACTAGTTTAAAAATGTAAGCCCCTGGGCCAGGGATTTAGTTCAGTGGTTCCAGTGCCCACGTCACAGGCCAACATCACCAGGACTGGAGTTCAATCCCTGGTACACCAAGCCTGGCTAGAATGCCTTTTTAAAAAATGTCTAGTCTGGGGGCCGGGGAGTTAGCTCAGTGGTTCCGGCGCCTGTCTTGCAAGCGCAAGGACCCGGGTTCGATCCCTGGTAACCACATACTATACTGGGTGTGGAGACTCACGCCCAGCAACAACCAGTACCACATACCACAATCCCGGGTGTGGTGGCTCATGCCTGTAATCCTAGCACTCAGGAGGCAGAGGCAGGAGGATTGCTGTGATGTGAGTTTGAGGCTGAGCTCAGGGCTAGCCTGATCCACAAAGTGAGACCCTGTCTCAAAAAAAAAAAAAAGTCTAGTCTGAAATAATATACATCAAAATGAAATCTAGTCAGAATCAAACTCTATTTCCTGTGTTATTTGTTACAGTTTTTAAGTATTGTTTTTTATTGTGTCATATGTGTGTCTGATGAATTGATCCAATGTAAATTCCATAAAAAGAAATTAAAACATTGAAACTAAAATGTTGGATGTTTTCTGTTTGTCTTAATATCAGTATTGTAGAGAAAACTTGAAAAGGAGTCTAAGTAACTTATTCTGCATTATGTGTTTACTTGGCTAATTTCCATTCTGCCAACCTTCATCTGTGATAAGAATCAACCTTATCTGTGAACTAGAGCCATTTCTGGGTTTTTGTGGGTGGATTTCCTTGTTTATGGGACTTTTCAGCATAGCCCATATTGTATTTGAACACAGATTAAGTAAGAAAATATGCTTTACTGAAAGGAAAAGATAATCACAGAGGGTTAATCAATCAAAGCAAAAGGTGGCAAATCACTTAAGTCTATCAAAAATTAAGGATCAATATGTGCTCTGTTGACAATTTGAGTACTTCCATTAGTATCAGCAATGGAAAGACTTAGGTTTCTTTAAAAAAATACATACAATTCTTTGTTATGAGAGAGCATAGAGAAAGAGCTCAGGGTCTCACACACAGTGCACAAGTACTGGACCACTGAGCTATACCCCAGCCCCACTTATATACTACCTCACCAGCACAGTCAAGCTTGGCTGATTCATGTTACAAACATGACATGACATGAACGTGTTGCAAACATGCCAGTGTTCAGATGGCTTACACTTACCTGGAAATCTTCCTAAAATGTATGGTACCTACTCTTCTTTGTCTTCTGAAACAGAGGACTGTTAGTTTTCTCCTCTGTGGATTAATGCTTGGGCCATCTGTGTGGACAGAATGATGAGCCTTCTGGGGCTGTAAACTCATGTCTGCAAAACCATTTGCCCATTAAGCTAAATTAGTCCAGATGTGTGTGCTTTCTTTTTCTCCCTGATTTTATGGACCTTTTTTCCTCCAGGGATTATCATGGTTACTTTTCTTACCTGCCCCAGTATTCTTTTACATACAGCTATTCCTTGGAATTATCTGAATGGCTTCACATGTGCCTTATGCTAGAGTAGCACATTGAAAATGCTATACTTTTTAAATAGTAAAAAAAAAAAATTATGACATAATGTTTAATTCAAGAAATAATGTTTATTAGTTTTACTTATTTTCAGTAATGCATTAAAGTTGACAAATAGCTCCTGCTTTGCTATAGTGAAACTGTAAAACTTCTGAAATAAACCTTATAATTTTGTAAGTTTTGGACCCATTAGAAACTGTTTGTGGCCAGGTATGGTGGCACATGCCTATAACCCCAGCACTCAGAGGGCTGAGACAGAAGTATCACCACTAGTTTAGGGCCAGCCTGGGCTACATAGTGAGTTCAAGGTCACCCTGAACTACAGAGTGAGACCCTGTCTCAAAAAGCAAAGAACCAAACCAAACCAAACCAAACCAACAAAACCAGAAAGAGGAAGAGAGAGCGAGAGAGAGAGAGAGAGAGAGAGAGAGAAAAAACTCTATTTCAAAGCCCTTTACATAGCTTTACCTGAAGTTAATCTGCCAGGTATACCTTGTCCAAAAATTGCATCTTAGTAAATGTTGTATTGTATATTATAAACCCTAGCAATGATTGACAGTTAAGTTAATAAGAGTCTAAAAGCAGATAAAATTGGAGTTCTGAAGAGATGTAAATGCAGCCTTTTGTATATATAGAGAGATTTAAATAGAGTCATGTGTCTCTTATAGGTAAAGTACTGGCCACAGACTAACTTGAGGATTGATGTATATATACAACCCTAAATAAATCATCTTTCCTATATATACTTAACAGTCCTAGCAAGTAATTTTCATTTTTCTCAATGAATTATTTCATGGAATAGAAGCAGTGTCTGCATGTTATATTATACCTCTTACAACAGTTATTTATTTCATCATGTTCTATTCAGTTTTATGCATAAAGACATTGTAGCCAGTTAGAAATTAAATATGTCCAGTTTGTTTGCTGGAAGCATCTTTATAAGATGACAGCATAGCTATCATAGTGTAATTAAATGCTGTAGATGTAAATATTTTTAAACTATATGGAGAAGTTTGATTTCTACAGCAGCTTCCTATAGCAACATTTACTTTTTCCCCTCTGTTTACTTTTAAACTCCTCTACAGGTGCCAGTTGTTCGGAAACAGAGCGGTTATTTAACAGAATTGGTCCTCTGCAGGTTTGAACTAGATCATTTCATTCCCCAAACCATTCCAGACCAGAAATATTTAGCTGCTTTTCTCTGCTAATCAAGTGCATGGGATAATTAGAAATCATTCCTTTCCTTTTCAGGTTTGTTCATGTAACAGAATTTTTGCTTTCTTCAAACTATCAACCCATTTAATTCTATTAGGAAAATATATAATTGTCTAAGAGTTTATAAATTTACTTTCCCCACTGTTTACCAAGATAAAACCTTGTACTTGTCTCCCTCACTCTATAGTGAAGCTGAAAATTTTTGTCCAGTTGGACCCAATTTTCAGAGTGGGTAAAGAGAGGCAGACCTGCCAGATTGTGGTTGCCAGCAGAAGCACTTGAGTTGGGGCTTGTTTTGCAGACAGGAAAGAAATATGGACATGCAGGTGAGGTCATATCCACACCTTTTCAACACATAGGCTTCTGGAGAGTGCAGCCATTGCACTGCGAGATTATGTGAACAGTAATGAAGAAGGAGGAAATTGCACAACTGAACGCTAGGCCTAGGGTCAGATGACTCCACACCTTTTCTCTTATTCTTTTTTTTTTTAATTCAATCTTTATTGGTACATTATGAATACACATCATCATCGCATTCAATGTTGAGAGTTTGTACCAGAATATGACATGACTTGATTCTCATTTTTTCTTTTCTCTTATTCTTGATAAGGACTTTTAACACCAGTCCCTTAACCAGGAACTGGCACACAGTAGGTGCTTTGTTTTTCCTCTGTGATACAGAAATTATAAGCCTTACTTCATGAGTTTGTTGTAAGAGATAAATTATATCCTGTAAGAAATCAATAGGTCAGCAACCAGCACAGCAGAGCACGGTTTCCGCAGTGCCCCGGCACCATTCTTGCTATCAGGGGAAAGCACTTAAGGACACCATTGTCTCCGCTATACTTGGGGGGAGCGATCATTTCATAATGTCTGACTTTTGACTAAAAAGATCTTAAAGAGATCTTTAATGAGGGGGAGAAACTGCAGAGAATTATGTTGGGGGATATGCTTGTATCTAAGTGGCATCTTAATGACTCTGAAATTCTAAAAGGAACTCTGCATTGTTTCTGCTTTCTAATTTGATTACCTGGAAACTCGAATCATTAAACTAAAAGGCATCTGCATTTTATGTCTTTATAGAAAAAGGAAAGATTAATGATGCTTCACTTTAGGAAATGATCTGATTCAGCTTTACTCAGGAAATGATCTCTTCTCATTCATTTTGTGTTTCAGCCTAAAACAACCCTGTCTGTGTCTATAATCGGAAAGATAATATTCAAATTCAGGCACTAGGGAAAATGTCGGGCTTATTTTCTTCACCCCCACATGTGCTATATTTGTTTGGTTTATTGTCTTTTTGCTCAATGAAGAAAATTTATTTTAGTATGAGGGCCAGAAAAATAGAACTAAATGATTCACAGAATTTACCACTTAGGATATATTCAGCTTTTACACTAGTTAATCATATTTTGAGACATCAGGCACAGGAAAGGTTTTCCTGTCATATTTACATACTGACTTTTTAGCCCACTTAAATGTGCTTATGTGTGAACTCATGACAGTTAAATACTTCTACCCTGAATGTTTCAAAGGAAGATAGTATAAGTTCCTGTGCATAGAAATGTGTCTCAAACCCTCCAAAAATGATGATTGCAAGGCTGTATAGTGTTGCCAATTTGGTTTTGTGTTTAGAATATCAGATCCTAAGGTATTTCAAAATTAATTTCTGCAAAATAACATACTGTTTACTAAAAATCATTATTAAAGTCTATTGACTTATAATCTCTTCTAAATAATTTTTATTTGACACTTTACCATGAGGAGACTGGCCTGGTACTTGGACATTTATAGACAAATGCCTTCTAAGACTTTAGGATAGATCCAAGACAACGTTTGTGCCAGTAGATAATTCTAGAAAATTGTTAAGTTTCCTTAGGCCTCTACACTTCTCTTATGCTAGAGTCCACTCACTTCTCCACTAGCACACACTAGGTTGTCAACAGAGGAGAGCAAGTCAGGGGTCAAGTGTGTGCCTGTGGGAGGCATGGTAAAGGAAGACAGCAGATATAATAAAAAAATACAAAGTGACACCCCAACCCTTGAATAACTCAAAGCAACTGAAGACAGATGAGTGTGCAAGAAATAATGGATGAACAAACCATAAAAAATTAAATATTCAATTTTAGGAGATCCACCCATGCTTTCATGTTTTTGGGAATGGACTTATGTAGGACAAATTTTGTTAGACATTTTAAAAAGATCGTGTTCTATAGCTCCCTGGGTGCCACTCACTTGCTTTGCCCCTCAAAGTCATTCTCTGAAGTTGACCTACCTTTTACTATAGATCTCACTGAGACATTTTTAGTCAAAAGTCAGCTCTCAGGGTGAATTTCCCCTGAGAGTTAAATGGGTATTACAGTGGCAGCCTTGGATGCTGGCAATACTCAGTACTGATTTGTACTTTTAATGTCTGTGTAGTCAGTGACCCCGTAGTAGATTTTTCACAGCCATCCAAAATTGTGGACTTGACATTGTAATGGTATAAAAAAAGCCTGATTGGGATCAACTATAAAGCCATTCTTCATCTTCATCTGTATGTTAATGGGTTATTTCTTTATAAAAGTTCTGTGATAAACAAAAGTGTCGATCTGTTGTCTCCCCAGGAGCGGTGTAGAGAAGGGAGAGGGAAGACTGACTTATTTGTGTCCCATCTTTCTGAATGCAGAATTTCTTAACTCTAAAATTAACAGTATAACTGTGCCTATAATAGCTAGTTTAATTGAAGCTAGTATTCACAGCCGTACAATTTAGGGCAAAAATAGGACTAAACAAGATGAAAATGTACATCAGTGTGCTCTCAAAACTGCTGCATCCCATCTCTTTATAAGTATAAACAGTGGGGGCCGGGGATTTAGCTCAGTGGTTCCAGCACCTGTCTTGCAAGCACAAGGACCCTGGTTTGATCCCTGGTAACCACATACAATACTGGGTGTGGAGACTCATGCCCAGCAGCAATCAGTATCACATACCACAGTGCCGGGCGTGGTGGCTCACGCCTGTAATCCCAGCACTCGGAAGGCAAAAGCAGGAGGATTGCTGTGATGTGAGTTTGAGGCTGAGCTCAGGGCCAACCTGAATCATAAAGCAAGACCTTGTCTCAAAAAAAAAAAAAAAAAAGTATAAACAGTGATCATCTGGATCCTCTCTGGCTGAGACAGGGTCCAGTAACTGTTGTCTTTAGGCTGTACTGTTAGTGACAGCCAGGAGAAAGCAGTACACATTGATTGTATTCTGTGAAAACTCAGAACATGTACTATGAAATGGTCCTGATCAATTTAGTTGTAAGAGTAGACATCTATTATCTGCAGTCATGTCATGTTCACAGTTTCTTTACCAGAGTGTGTACCTTTCAATGATGCTGGGAATTTTCTTCTTTTCTTAGATTCACTTTTTTTTCCTTGTCTAAAGTACTTTTCAGTGGAGATAATAACCTAACACATTGAGCTCAGTGTACACAGAAAACTTGGCAGCAATAACTTGACCATGGACTAACTTTTCAAGGCCAAGTTTTAATGAGTAATTTGCCAAGTAATTAATCAGGAGGCCATAAAAAATTCAGTAAGTGCAACCCTCACTGGGTTGGTGCCTCTCTTGGCTTGCCTAAGGCCACCATTTTTCATGACCCTTCTTAATCCTATGAAGCTTCTCTGAGTAACCTGTCATTTCTAGGATGAAAGAAATATCTGAGCTCTAGAGTCTACTTTTTCAGTCGAACAGTTGTAGTGCATGAAGTATTAATGATTCAGAGCATAATTGGGCTATTCTAAGGCCACTACTAGCAGTTTTCTCCATACATTGTCATAGCAATGCTATTAAACTCTGTACTTTTGTCATAACTGAGGAAAGATGAGGTGGTAGCTGCCAGAACATGGCAGTAGAAGAAACCCTGGATGGTAAGGCAAGACTTCTGCGTCGCAGCCTCGTGGCTGCTCTTGTTCAGCTTTGTGGTCTTGGTGAGAGTGTTACCTAAAATGTCAGTGTGTTTCTTCTCAGGGAACAAGAAGACTGGAATAAAAGAACTATAAGATTCTTGTGGTACTTAAAGATTTCTGTTTAGGACATGAAGGATAGAAAAACATGGTGAACCCAGGTCTCATATCGAAGTGGGTTTACTGCTCAAGTAAGCATCAGGTTTCTGTCATTCACTGACTTATTACTTTTGCTTTTCCAATAGCCAACTTATTTCTGATCTAAGTTCATATACAAGTACATACACATACAAAACAGATCCGCCATTTCTTGAAAACTTTCTTGGAATGCTAGTTGTTCTCATAAGACGTCTACCCTAATTTCTATAAAAATAGGCATACTCAGGTCATTAAAAGCCATCATGTCCAAATTTTGTTCATGTCCTGCTGGTTTTGTTCCTGTTGGAGCTGCTGCTTGAGGTGGTAGGACCTTTAGTTTACTTTGCTGTGTGGGTGACACTTTTTAAAGAATGTACTCACCAGGGGAATTAAATGCTATGTGGTAGACTATTAACATCAGTTATGTTTATAAATTATCAAAGTAAAATGTGAGGCACAAATTGCCCCATTTCTCTCACAGGGTCAAATGTTTTTCCTCCTATTTAAGTTAATTAGATAGACCCTTCCATAATAAACCAGAGAATGTAGTTATACATAGAATTGAACTGACTTTGTATTTCTCCTGTACTAATGAGCCCTTTGGAATCAATGAAGTGGGAGCTGTCTCTTGTATAAGTTCTAGAAAAATGGCAAGTTGTTTAAGAATATAACACACACACACACACACTATATATATATATATATATATAGAGAGAGAGAGAGAGAGTGTTAGATATAAAGATTGTTATATATAAAGAATGTTTTATATATATAAAGAACATTTTATATATATATATAAAGAATGTTTTATATATATATAAAGAATGTTTTATATATATATATATAAAGAATGTTATAAGCCTGTGAAAATACACTTTCAGTAAGACTGAGGCTTTGTGGCTAGAAGGGACAAATCAAGGAAAGAGGAGTTAGAGAAAAGGAGACACTAGGAAGGTGAGAGTCAGATGACAGGACTGAGGAGCCTCAGGGGGGAAGTCCAGGTATGTTGTAGACACCGGTCTTGATCAGGTTACATTTGAATTGCTGATGAACTGCCTCAGAGAAGATGCTTCAGAGATAAAAGAAACAGAGACATTCCACAGGATGAGAGATCTGGGGTGGCCGGGTGGTCAGAGATCTGCAAACACTGGGTGGATTGCTAGAATCAATAAACAAGGCAGATAGTAAAGCAATGGGGAATCTATTTTCAAAACATTAGCATAGCAAGAAAAAAAAGCAAAGTGCTTAAGGCTATGTCTACACTACACTTGAAAGTGAAGACAGAGAGTCCAGGACATCTTTTGGTCTTTACTGCAATCCCACAACCTGGAGTTCCCCAAGAAGTTTTTGAAACGGATGCTCCGTCTGCATTTCAGGTAGTATATTTCTTTACTTTGTATTTTAATTCCCTTATAGGATAATTCACTAAAATAGATTTTGGTATTCTGTTTGATCTATAAAAACTGAGTTATCTTGGAATCTGAACCTGAGAAGAAATGTATAAAGGGTTTACATTGAATGGATTAGATTTCATGTTAAAGTGCATTAAGTGACAAAATAAAAATAAGAAAAACTGATTATGTAAATTAAATGTTAGAGCAGCAGAGGAACTTCAGGGGAATATTTAGGTATGTTATTTTAAGATGAATCACGAGAAATACGAGTTTAAGTTTACAAATGGCCTGTCTTGAATGTGCAGTTGAAGAGATCAGCATGGAATCCTGAGTATAGCTTTGCCACTGAGTACCAGGAGACACTCAGGGGTAAGGAGAGTCTGTCTTTAAAAGTCCATCATGGCTTGATGAGGATAAAAGTGGTGTAGACACAACCAACATTTTTTCGAGAAGTAAAATGATGACTTTGAAAAAAAGAAAAGTAAAAAAAAACCCTTTATTTAAAAATTCAATAAAAAGGCCAGGGATTTAGCTCAGTGGTTACAGCGCCTGCCTTGCAATCACATGGTCCTGGGTTCAATCCCTGGTAGCCACATACAACAATGCACAACAATCAGTAAAAGATAAGAGGACACTGAGAGTTTCTACTTCTGTGACATAAAAATTCAATAAAATATCAAGGATGGAAATGATGACTGTCACAGGATATATCATAGGTTTCTGTTAGAGAGAGAGGAAGAAAGTGTTAGCAGGAATAGCTATTGCAGTCAGAGGAGGCTTTCTTGAAAATTAGTTTCAAAAGGTGTCTTTCTTATTTGATGACATAACATAAAACATTGCTTGTACTTTCTTCCTTTTTTACTTAATCACTTGGTATTCTCTGGAAGATGTCATCACTTTAGTGATTTTGCTGTGTTAGTTATCTATCCATGTTGAATACACAAACGTACATTTATATGTCTGCTCTGCATCATAGGACAAAAATGAATCTAGCTTCTAGTTCATTTTGAGATTCTTATCCTGAGTAGTTTCTCATTAATAAAATTTAAGATTTATTAAATGGCAACCAACTAATCATATTCTAATACTTGGGATTTCAACAGGGCTCTAGTTTTTCTTTCCTTTCTCACTTTGCAAATTTGTGTAACTTTAAACAATTAGCTCCCTTAGTAGCTCACTAAAAAATCCAGGGTGATGGCAGAATAATAGCTTAATTGAAAGTTTAACTCTAAGATAGTTTCGTTTTGCCTTTGCCAGCATAAGCTAATCTCTAGAGACTCTTTGTTGCTACTTTAATGGAAAAATCTTATTCTAGGAATTAACTCTGACTCTTTTTTAAATAATGTTCAGTCACTATTGGATTAAAGGCATAGCTCTTAATCTGCTGCTCAGAGAATTAAACAAAAATATAGACTTCAAGTGTCAATAAATGCCAGGTGGACCCTACTTTGAAAAGGCCCCCTTGTGTGGTCAGTTAATTCTGGAGAGTCTGAGATACATTTTAGTGACACTCTCTATTTAGTGTAAACCTTTTTGGTAAATGTTTTCTTCCACGTGCTTTAACAGTTATTGATTTACTTAAGACAGTTTAAGGGGCATTTTAATTCAGTCTCATAATTTATTTACATTGAGGTTGTTATGCAAAATAAAGTCTGGATATGGGTATGACACAGTTTTCAGAATATATTGTGTCAAATTGTAACCATGATTGATGGCTGAACATATTTCTAAATATACCCAGACCTTTAGCTGAAGTATAGTTTAATTGCCTACAGATTGAATAACAAATGCAATTGAGATGCATAGAAACTTGAAGCTAGGACAGATAAAGAGCATTAGCATTACCCTCAAGTGTGGACCAGAGCAGGAGAGGAATCTGGGACCCTGATGTGATAGGTAACCCTGAAACCTAATGCCCTCGGCCTATGAAGATGTAATTGTGTGCATGTTCAATCCTTAAATCTACTTCAGAAGGACTGTTTATGACTATCTAGGATATATACAGTAGTGGTACAGGTGTATATCATAGATGATAATATAATAATGTTTTTATTCACGCACATACATAATATTTCCTTCTTAAATATAGGTGGAAAACAGGGTGAGCTTGCTTCATCCTACAACTATGTATGTATGCAATATATCTCAAATGGCTAGGAATTATTCTCAGATTATCTCCGTGCTTTCCAAATGCATTCCTGTGTAGCACAGAAGTTGTAAATAGTTGTAAATTCCTTGGGCTCAAATAACATATAAAAGAGTCATTTTGAGCTATACATGGCTTGAGAAGCCTGGCTTATTTATTAAAATTTATTTTTCCTTTTTCTTTAATGGCTTTTCTTTTTTAAAAAGTGAAGGCAATAGAAAACTTTTCAAGTTTTTTTTTTTTTTTCTTTTTGCATGTAAAAATAACTGTTGGCTTCAGGCCATATCAGGGTAGAGACATCTTAGAATTCCCACCATTGAACTTCTATCCTGAGATTAGCATTTCTAATATTTCTAACTCTGAAATGAAATTTCTTCAGGAACCTGTTATTCAAATTTGTGATATTCAGAACCAAATCTGGAATTTTTAAATCACTGTAGGAATGGAATTCATTTTAATAAGAAAAAATAATGCTGTGCCATGACGATAATATAAGCTCTGAGTCTCATATGCAGCAGATTTATCTTTGAAATAATGTTAATAATTTCTAAATTTTTACCTATTCACCAAGATAGTCATAGTTTACTTCCAAATTAAAGATATGCAAAGTAATAAAGGATAAATATTCCCATGTGGATGCAGAGATATTTAAAATGTGCCTTAAAATGTGACTGTTAATATATTAGAAGAAAAAATATCAAAGCATGAAGTAACTTAGCCTTTGTATTGTTCCTCTTGTTAATGCAGTGAAAATTCACTAATTCACACAGTTTGGGATTGATAGATATTTAATTGATAATTTAACATAGTCTATATATCCATACATATACTATAAGAACAAATAAATAGTAAGGACAAAATAGATCTGCTTAAAGGGATGGTGTAATGTGCCACATACGTACTACCTGTTTACAAGTACCTTCTGAGGTAGATCGTGTCTATATTCTACCAATGAGAAAGCTTAGGCTTACAGTTTAAATTACCAAGATCTTATATCTAAGGAGATAGGTTGAGAATGTGAACTTAGGTCCTATGTTCTTTTGAATACCAAGCCTCTTGCCAATTTCATTTGGAACTTTTATTCCTTCATACAACAGGTGTAGCCTGAGCAACATCATAGGCTGACTACACTTAACATCAATCTTGCAATGAATATGTTTACTACCAAACTTACTGATCTTTTTCATTTGAGGGCTGTTTTCTCAAGTACTTCAGGGTGATAACATTTTCCTAGACAGGCGGAGAAGCAGTGTTACATTTAAAATATTTATATCCTAGTAATTTATACTCTTGCAGACTCGTACATATTCCCCACTAGTCCTCATTTACTTCATTAAATTCTGTGTTCATGGAACATCCTACTACTTAAAGCCAGTATTTGCTACAGGGCAGGATTAATAAAGTCAAAGCTTCATAGTAGCATGTCATGATGCTGTCACCAAAGGCTGCTACTGAGCATCAGTCCAGGAAAGGTTCCCTAAACTGATGCTGATTTCAATGAAAACCAAGTAGAATTTTAAGGTACAAATTCTAAGAATACTTTTTGAGTTTCATGTCCGGGAAAGCAGCTATGAACATATGTTTTTTTCAAAACCAAGAGCAAGGGCTTCCTTTGTGTTTGTACTGCCAGTTTCAAATTTCTGAAAATAGTGAGCTCCTTTGATGGGTGAGTTGATAAAGAAATGAGATGTTTCAGTCTCTGCTCTTAATTGGTGGCTTTTCAATTCTGAGAAGTGTCTAAAATATTTCTGTCTCTTATTCAGGGAGACATTAACATTATTTGTATTGAAATGCATGAAGAGGCCCAGCATAGTTGCTGTCAGGTGCAAGCCAGCCTTGCTGTTTCATCATTCCTGTTAGATTAATTGTGATCTTTTTAAAATCTTCCCTCTGTGAGAGACACTGAATTCAAAGTGCCTTGTAAAGTGTCAAAGCAGGGAAATTGGCAAGCAATTAAACCAAGACAAAAGCTATGTTGGTATAACTAGACTTTAGAATATATATATATATATATATATATATATATATATATATATATATATATATATATGAGAGAGAGTTTAGAAAAACAATAGTTCAAGGGATGAAGAGTTGCAGTATTTTTAAAAATGTCTAGAGATTCATTAGCAACATATGCCCTACCACACCATTTTTATTGCGCACATTTATCTCAGAAGAATGGATTTTTGTCATGACAAAGCTTTCCCAAGCCCATAATAAACTGATGAGCTGTGTTTTCCCTCTCAGTGCTAGATGACTGTGAGATGCTCCCATTGGCCCTATGTTATCGTTTCATCTGTCCTATTACCTGTCTTGCTAAGCATGTTGTTTCACATCCTGCTAGAGTTTGGACCTGGAATGTACACCCCAAAACTCATATTTTCATCCTCAGCCTGGCACTACTGAGAAGTGGTAGAACTTTTCAAGAGTTAGGTCCTAGTAAGAGGAAGTTAGGACATTGGGCTGTGCCTTTGAGGGGGATTTTGGGACTTAGTCCTTCCTGCATTGCTGTTTCTTGCCTGCTTTGAAGTACATGGTCTCCTTTATCATGTGTTCCCACTATGATGTCCTGTGTCATCACAGGCCCAAAGCAAGGCAAGGGACCTTTGAAACTACAAGCCAAACTCATTCTTCTAAGTTGTTTATCTCAGATATTTTGTCAGTGATGGAAAGCTGTGTAATGTGTGTCTCATGCCCAACACTGAAACAGCTGCCATGCTAGTGTCGTGTCTAGTGCACTGAGGCGCTGATGTGCACAGTGGAAATCTAATTTGTCATCTACTTGCTTTAAAGTCAGACTTTTATAGAGTGATCCATTTGTGAGGATGATGTGTGGATACAAAACTGTGGTTTAAGGTTGTCTGGATAACAGTAGGAAATATTCTTTATGATAGCAGGTCACACTGGAAGAAATTTAAAGTAGTTAGAGTAAGAGTGAGAAAGTATAACCAGAGAAAAGAGAGTGAAAGGAGATAGAAAAAGAAAAAAAATAAAAAAGACAAGCTCCATCACTTGGTGATGTTGATTATTATGCCCAGGAATGTCTCTAATGGTTACACTGATAACGAACAGTAAAGAGTTGTACATTTAGCAGATATCTTACATTAGTGTGGCTGTGCAAACTGGAAAGTCCAGTTCCAGACATAGTTGTGCTTTAGATTGTATTTTCATTTTGGTCATTCCTGAGTTGATCTAGTTTCCTGAACTCTTCATTTTCCTTTTGTATTAAGTAAGTGTGTTTAGAAGGATGTTTTAACTTATACATCTATGCCTTGTATACATCTAAGGTTAGAAGCTCACTTCATTTTAATACATCATGTTTGCTAAGATCATAATAATAATTTAGGTTGTTGTCTGCCATCCACACAAAAAAGTACCATCTATAATGCCAGGTGTGGCTCTTGCCTGTAATCCCAGCACTCAGGAGGCAGAGGCAGGAGGATTGCTGTGAGTTTGAAGCTCGCTGGGCTACATAGTGAGCTCAGGGCCAACATGAACTACAGAGCGAGACCTTGTCTAAAAAATTTTTTAAAAAATAAAAATAAATAAACCCAAAACCATTTAGAATGATTCGCTTGTTCTTGACTTAGAGCCCTTTGTCTCTTACCTGCTAGAAATTAATTTTAACAGTCAGCCTGTACTAACAAGCACTAACAGTGCTTGTTAGTGATGTGTTGCTGTGGACTGCACAGCACTCATGTGAAGACTTCTAGGGCCAAGCAGGCAAGCAGAGTGAGCTAACTCCGGTCAGCTGAGGCTCGCCTTATCCTCACTGCTGCTAGATTTCCTTATTTAAGTTTAAAGACTTTTGAAAAGTAATTTATCAAATGAAATCATAGACTAATAGCCACTATGAAATACTAAACATGCTAGCAATCTTTCAGCTTTTACTTAAGAACTGCAGAAAGTTTATATGAATGGATTAGATTTCATTCAAAATGGCAATATGTGCCATAAACAAATAAGAAAACTTACTGTAAAACTACTTGAGCAGTTGAAGTTTCAGGGCAGTGTTTAGGTATATTGGTTTAATGAATGCACCATAGAAAAATAAATGTATTTTAAAATAACAGATCTTTGTTGTCAGATTCTGATATATGAGCTACAATTTACATAAGTGATCAATATCTTCCTTGGGATTATTTTCTTGCTCAATGAGTGGAATGCATTATATCCATTGTAGGAAACAATTAAAACACAAATCACATGAATTATTTTTCATGAAGCAAAAATTCCAGAAAGAAGCCCTAGATCAATGCTGCCCAATAGAATTATGTGAGCCATATATGTAATTGTAATTTTTTAGTAGATAGATTTAAACAGCAAAAAATATAGATGAATTAATTTTAATGGCACACTTGATTAAGGCAAGTGTATCTAAGATATTATTTCAACATGCAATCAATATAAAAACCATCAGTGGTATTTTTCCCATTTTTTTCCTCCAATCGTCAGATATTTCTGGTGCTTGTTAGTGATGTGTTGCTGTGGACTGCACAGCACTCATGTGAAGACTTCTAGGGCCAAGCAGGCAAGCAGAGTGAGCTAACTCCGGTCAGCTGAGGCTTGCCTTATCCTCACTGCTGCTAGATTTCCTAATTTGGGGGGGGGTCTTCAAAATCCTGATTCTTGTGTGAAATTTCTTGATTTTTTAAGATTGATACTTAATTTAAAATTTATAAACATCATAGTGAGCAGTTAGTGGTCTTTTCCTAGTACTTCAGATGTTAAACTGTAAAGGTTTCATAATCATCCAACTTACTGTATTAGTCATGGTTAAGGATCATAGAAGAGCCCATATTTCACAAACAAAAATGTGTTTGAACCTACTTTTTAAGGTGTATGGGTTGTGCATTGGAATCCACCCTGTGGTCGTCCTTGCTGCCTGTGTGTGGCCTTAGACTGTGGAACTGGAAGGGCTCAGGAATAAAGCACCTCATTACTTCAGCAGGCTGCCCTTCCTTTTACAAAAATATTTGTTCTCCTTGTGAATCTCCAGTGTTCCCATTACATATCAAACTGCAGGCTCTACAGGGTAGGTGGAGACTGCCTATTTTTCACTGTATCCACAGCACCTGATATATGGAAAGTTCTGTGCCAGAACCTACTGAAAGAATGAAGAAGTAAACAAATAATTTAACACTCAAAGAAAATATGCTGGTGAGGATGTGGAGAAATTGGAACATTGATACATAACTGGTAGGAATGTCAAATGGTGCAGCTGCTATGGAAGATAGTTTGGTAGTTATTCAAAAATAAGTACAGAACCACTTGCAAATCCAGAGATTCTACTCCTGGTTATATACCCAAAAGCAAGGACATGATGAGGTAGTTATATACTCGTGTTCATAGCAGCATTATTCATAATAGACAAAAGGTGGAAACGACCATGTCCATCGACAGATGAACAGACAAAAGTAGTATATACACATAGTAGAATATTATTCAGCCTTGAAGAAAACTCTGACCTATATTACAAGAGGGATAAACTTTGAGGACATTATGCTAAGTGAAATGGCCCAGTTGCCAAAGAACAAATACTTTAGGATTCTACTTGCATAAGATACCAAAAGTAGTAAAGTCTGTAAAAACAGAACTAGAATAATGGTTGCCATGGACTGGGGAGAATAGAAATAGGAAGTTATTTAATTGGTACAAAGTGTCAGTTTTCAGGGGGAAGAGTTATGTGAGTGGCCAGTGCTGAGAGTCATAACATAATGTGAATTCCACTCAAAAATAGTTAAAATGGTAATAAATAGTTTAAAAAATAGTTAAAATGGTAATTTTTTATTGTGTATTTTACCAAATTGAAAATGTTTTTTAAAATGCAAGACAGTTGATTGCCCTATCTAAGGTCACAGTATTGTAGTCTACAGCTCTTCAAACTACTCCAGACTAATCCTAGGATTTTTGGAGGCCCACAGTACTAAAGGAATGTCTCAGAGCTGGGAAGCCAAAGACCCAGGTATTCATAAATCATTTAACATCGCTGTTCCCATATATGTCCCATCCTATCTTGCTGGAAGCAGCTGACCATTAGATTAAGGTGATAAAATGAAATCGATATGAGAAAAATACATGTACTTGATTAATCTATGCCAGGCTGAATTCACTCACTATACCTTGGGCTATTAATGTGTTATGGGTGTTTCAAAGGTTTCCTGGTGATGGAACAAAGGCACCACAGTCTTGTTGAACTGACACCCCAGCAAGATCATTCCTGAGTTCAGTTAAAGAGATGAACTGAATATAAATCTTCCCTACTTGCTGATCATACTAGTTTCACTCTGTTTTTATTATAGGTAGAAAAGCTGGTTAGAAATATGGTAGGCAGACAGACAGGGCAGGCCCTTGGAAAACTCACAAGTAAGGAGATTGTTACCAAAGGTCAAGAACATTAGAAAATCCTGGAAAACAGTGATTGATTAAGGCCTCCTTCTCCTGAATAACTAAGTCAGTGGGGAGTCAAGGTCTAGACTCACCTCCCTTCCCAGGAATGTAGTAATTGTAAATTACCTGGGACAAAGGGCCAGGAATCAAGCCCACCTGGAAGAGCCTCCTGATGGGGGGGAAGACCCTATATGACTTAATTTCTCATTGGACCCCATTTAATCAAGATTGCTTAAACAACTATACTTGTAATTCCATTGGTTTGCCCATTTCTTTTAAATCTTATTGGAAGCCCCCATTTTACCCATTGGTTAGCTGTTAATTTGTCCACCTCCTTGAATCTTATTGGAAGCCCCCAGCTTAAACCCGCCTCACCTCATGACTTTCTTCCATAAAAGCCCCCTGAAAAGTGAGGTGAGTGGGTTACCCACCTTTCCAGGTTCCCCTTCTGTCTCTCGTAGGCAGAAGCTCTCTCTCAATAAATTTCCCTACTCAAACCTCCGTCGGTTGTTCCTAAAATTCATTCTTCAATTTCAGAGAACACAAGCTCACGTTTTAAGTGGGGAGCCAGGCCTTGCTGTCCTGTGTCATTTTTATCTTTATGATGACAGTAGCATTTTTAAAAAATTATCTTTATTGGTACATTATGAATACACATCATGATCGCATTCAACATTAAGAGTTTGTACCAGGATATGACATGACTTGATTCTCATTTTTTCCCTTTTCTCCCCGCCCTGCATTCCCCACCCCCTACATACACAATCTTTGTTTTCTTTTCTCTTCATTATTACCACATTCATTTTCCCCTCATTATTTACCCTTACACTCTTTCCTTTTAAATATTTTCTGCTTCACAGTATCAACTATACATACTACAACTCATTTACAACTTCATTTTGTCATACCAGAGAAGAGATATGATATTTACACATCTGTGACCTGTTTATTTCGCTTATGAGGACATCCTCAAGGTACATCCATTTGACTATGAATGACTCAGTCTTATCATTTTTAGTGGCAGAGTAATACTCCATACTATAAAAGAACCACATCTTCTTTAGCCAGTCTCCAGCTGATGAACATTTGGGTTGTTCCCAAGACTTAGCAATCACAAACTGAGCTGCTATAAACATGGGTGCACATATGTCATTGTGAAATGACTCTTTTAATTCCTTTGTGTATAGGCCTAGCAGAGTGATGGCCAGGTCAAATGGAACCTCCAATCCTAATTTTTTGAGGAATCTCCACACTGATCTTCACAGAGGTTGTATGAGTCTACATTCCCATCCGCAGATGATATTGGTAGTTTTATTTCATCATCTACCATGTATGTTGAAATGCTGTGAGACAAATTGTTCCATTCTGGAGTAAATTGAGATGGCAAGAGAACCCCATGTGCAGTAGGTTCTAGACTGTCAAGAGGGAGAGCCAACCCTGAGGCTGGTCTGGTCACTGACTTCCCTGGCTCTGAGCTGTGTGAATTTCTGTTTTTCAGAGTAGCTGGAGTTCAACCACTGGAGAATAAGTCACAACCATTTCATATTCTATTCTCTAGAGATTTGCTTTGGAGGGAAAGCAAAGGGTTGCTTTCTGTCACATGTTGTCCAATAGGACATTAGGTGAAGTAAAAAAAGAAAACAAAATTCTATAGTGGTTCTAAACACATGGCCCAGTTTATTTACTTTAATATTTTAAAATGAGCACAGTTCAGTGCCTTGGGAGTTGTTACTTATATATTCTTCCCATTGTTATGAGAGTTTTTTGGGGTTTTTTCCCCCTGCCAAAGGGTCTATATCAGTCTGGAACTCAAGATTTTCCTTCCTCACTTTCTGAGTGCTGAAATTATAGGTGTGTACCATTTCACCTGGCTTGGTTCTGAAAGCTTTAAGTCACTAAAATAAATTCAGTATTGATTAAAAGAGTCATAGTGGAAAACAAAACCAAGAATGTATATGGGAAAAGCAAAGCCTATTTTAGGGGAAAAGGCTGTCAGGTCATGTCAGTGAAAAAAATTGCAAAATAAAAATTAATAAAGTCAACTGCACATCCTTTGTTTCTTTATTTTTATTAGTACATACTTTTAATGTATAATACTTACATTCTTTGTGGGAAATTAGTATATGTGTATACCGTATCTCAATTCCTTTTTTTCATTTCTTTCTCCCTCTATTTCTTGATCCCCTTTGCAAAAGATCTATCTACATACTTCCTATTATATATCCTTTATTTTGCTGTTTATACTTTGTCTTTCTATCTAACACAAATTGAACAAATAAAAACTTCAGCAGATGATAGAAAAAGATTAATATATGTATATGACTTTCAAATGGATTTTGAAATGAATACCATGGCAATACAATAATGGATAGGCACTGATTTTTTTCTTTAAAAATGGGTAGTAAAATCTCACTCTTTTTGTAAAGAAATGCAAAGTAAAATAAGATAAATATAATACCCTCTTACAAAATTGGTTTTGAAAGAAATTTGGAAAGATAATCCTCAATACAAGCCACCTTTCAGGGAGGCATTCGTGTACTGTTGGCTAGAGTATATTTGATTGGTGAGATAGCCTTCCTAGGACATTATTGAGTACTAGGGAGTAGGAGCTTTAAATACGTAAGGGCAGTGCATAAAAGTATTAAGTAATTGCTCTTAGAGGAATCTATCCTTATGAAATAATTAGAAGTGCTGATAAAAGTTTATGTATAGGAGATGTTCACTGGAGAATTATGTGTAGTAATGAGTAATGGAAGGTCACCCAAAGTAGCAAATATAAAATTTAGTTCATTGAGGATGACAGTAGTGCTGACATTAAAAAATTAGGAGTTTAAAAATGGTACTTATTGGGCTGGGGATTTAGTGGTTCTGGCATCTGACTTGCAAGTGCAAGATCCCAGTTTGATCCCTGGTAACCACATACTACAATGGCATGATGATTCATAACCACAAGCAATCAGTACATTTCACAATGCTGGTTGTGATGGCTCACATCTGTAATCCCAGCACACAGGAAGCAAAGGCAGGGAGACTGCTAAGTTTGAGGCTGAGTTCAGGACTA
>PVIR01008664.1:29992-56089 GCA_004026965.1 Petromus typicus
AAAAAAAAAAAAAAAAAAAAAAAAAAAAAAAAAAAAAAAAAAAAAAAAAAAAAGAAAGAAAGAAAAAGAAAAACAATAGTACTTATTAAAATGTATTCAGAGCAGAGTGTAGTGATGCATGCCTATAATCCCAGCACTTGGAAGGCTGAGACAGGAAGATGACTGTGAATTTGAGGCCAGTCTGGAACACATAGTGCCAATCCTGCCTCAAAACCAAAAACAAGTGTTCAGTATTTATCAAAGGTAATGAAATTTATTAAAAATATGTTCAAGGTCAATTGTGCACAGTTGTACAGTGTGCCATTGTGCACCTGTGTACAACTGGTCTATTCTTTTGGTGCATAGTAGTATACCCATTTGATTAAGCATATGTGCATGCACTAAAAAGCAGTGAAATGGAAACGAGCAGCATGTTAGAAAGTTATCTCTCTATAGCCAAATTCTGAATTTTTCCTTCTTCTAAATTTTCTAGAACCAAGATACACTCTCTTCTAAGAGGCAAATAAGTTTTGTTTTGAAGAACCGAATTGCTAATAAAACATTTGTTATAAAGAAGACTCTTCTTCCTCCACAAATTGCTCCTGGTGCCATCATTAGCTTTGTACTGACTCTGTTCCTTGTGTCCATCAAATAACCATCATCTGCAGTTTCTTTGGTGCTTCATAGACCTGACCCCTCTGTTCCTTCCTACAACCCACCTTGGTTCAGGTCTTCAGTACTTCTTTTATTTTTTAAATCAGTATAAAAACCATGTAAAGCAGGCAGACAGTAATAAGCATTATTTATATTGAATGGGTCATCTAGAAGTGGGACTAGGATTTGAACCCAAGTCTTTTGACCACCAAAGCCAAGTTGCTCCAAGGAAAAGAAAGAGAAAAGTGTAATGGCCAGAGGAGGTTGGCCTCAGCCCCTGTGTCTGCCATGTTAATGTGTTCTAACTGCATCCTCTTATAGGGTACAATAATAGTAATTTTAAAATTTATTTTATTTTAATTATCTTTATTGGTACATTATGAATACACATCATAATCGCATTCAGCATTAGGAGTTTGTAACAGAATTTGACATGACTTGATTCTCATTTTTTCCCTTTTCCCCCCACCCTGAATCCCCACCCACTACATACACAATCTTTGTTTTCATTTTTCTTTATTATCGCCACATTCATTTTCCCCTCGTTATTTACCCTTATACTCTTTCCTTTCAATATTTTTTACTTTGCAATATCAACTATACATACTACAACTCATTTACAACTTCATATTCTCATTTCAGAGAAAAGATATGATATTTACACATCTGTGACCTGTTTATTTTTCTTATGAGGACGTCCTTAAGGTACATCTATTTGACTATGAATGACTCAATCTTATCATTTTTAGTGGCAGAGTAATACTCCATACTATAAAAGAATCACATCTTCTTTAGCCAGTCTCCAGCTGGGTTGTTTCCAAGATGTAGCAATCACAAACTGAGCTGCTGTAAACATGGGTGCACATATGTCACTGTGAAATAACTCTTTTAATTCCTTTGTGTATAGGCCTAGCAGAGCAATGGCCAGTTCAAATGGAACCTCCAATCCTAGTTTTTTGAGGAATCTCCACACTGATCTTCACAGAGGTTGTATGAGTCTACATTCCCACCAGCAGTGGTGAAGGGTTCCCTTTTCTCCATGGCCTTGCCAACATTTGTTACTGGCTAATTCTGGCATGGCAGCCATTTGTGGAGTGAGATGAAATCTCAATGCTGTTTTCATCTGCATCTCTTGAATGACTAATGATGTTGAGCATTTCTTCATCTACTTCTTAGCTGCTCTTACTTATTCCTCTGAAAAGTATCTATTCATTTCAGATGCCCATTTTTGAGTTGGGTCTTTAAGTGTGGGTGGGATGATTTTTTTAAGCTCTATAGATATTCTAGATAGTAGCCCTTTGTCTGAAGAACAGAGGGTAAAGAGTTTTTCCCACATTGTTGGCTGCTTTTTTACTCTGTTGGTGGTTTCCTTTGCTGTGCAGAAGCTTTTTTAAAGAATGAGGTCCTATTTGCTGATTTCGTCTGCCAATCTTGTGCTATAGAGGTTTTGTTCAAGAAGTCTTTCCCTAAGCCAGTGTCTTCAAGAGTTTTACCTGGTCTGTTTTACAGCAGGTTCAGAGTCTCTGTTTTAATATTTAGGTCTCTTATCCACTTTGATTTTAGCTTGGTACACAGTGAAAGAGCAAGGTCTAGTTTTAGTCTAGCAGGTTAAAGCCCTGTTTTTCCAGCACCATTTGTTAAAAAGGCTATCTTTCCTCCATTGAGGATTTTTGGCTCCTTTGTCAAAGATGAGGTGGTTCAGTGTATCTGGAGTAGTTTCTGGATCTTCTAATCTACTCCATTGGTCCTCAGGTCTGTTACTTTGACAGTACCATGCAGTTTTTAATCACAGTGGCTTTATAGTATAGTTTCAGGTTTGGAGTTGTAATACCCCCCACCATGTCCCTGTTGCTTAGAATTGCTTTGGCTATTCTAGGTCTTTTGTGGTTCCAGATGAAAGTTTGGATTTTTTTTTTTTTTTATAGATCTGTGAAATATGCTGTTGGGATTTCAATCAGGATTGCATTGAATATGTATAGTAGTTTGGGGAGTATAGCCATTTTGACAATATTGGTTCTTCCTCCCCAGGAACAAGGTATGTCTTTTCATTTTTTGATATAATCTTCTATCTTCTTTTTCAGAGTGTTGTAGCTTTCAGAGTAGAGGTCTTTCACCTCCTTTGTTAGATTGATTCCTAGGTATTTTATTTTTAGGGGTGCTGTTGTGAAAGGGATTGACTTCCCAATTTCTGTCTCAGTGGGTCTACTGTTTGTGTACACAAAGGCTGTTGATTTTTGAACGTTAAGCTTGTATCCAGCTACATGACTGAATTTGGCGATTAGTTCCACCAGTTTTTTTAGTTGAGTTTTTAGGATCCTCTAGATAGAGTATCATGTCATCAGCAAATCATGACAACTTAACTTCTTCCTTTCCTATCTTTATTCCCTTTATTTCTTTCTCTTGCCTAACTCCTGTGGCTAATATTTCCAGAACTATGTTGAACAGAAGTGGTGAAAGAGGACATCCTTGTCTTGTTCCTGATCTTAGTGTGAAAGGTTTCAGTTTTTGACCATTTAGTATGATGCTGGCTGATGGTTTCTCATAGATAGCTTTTATTAGTTTGAGATACCGACCATCTATTCCTATCTTCTGTAGGATTTTGAACTTAAATGGGTGTTGTAGTTTGTTAAACACTTTTTCTGCATCAATTGAGATGATCATATGGTATTTGTCCTTGAGTCTGTTAATATGGTGTATAACATTTATTGATTTATGTATGTTGAAGCATCCTTGCATCCCTGGGATGAATCCAGCTTGGTCAGGGTGTATAATCTTTTTGATAATTCTCTGTATTCTGTTTGCCAGGATCTTACTGAGGATTTTTGCATTGTTGTTCATTAGAGATATTGGCCTGTAGTTCTCTTTTTTGGTTAGGTCTTTCTCTGCTTTTGGAATCAGGATAAGGGTTGCTTCCAGGAATGAGTTTGGGAGCACTGTTTCCCTTTCAATTTCATTAAAGAGTTTCAGAAGTAGAGGCACTAACTCTTCTTTAAAAGTTTTATAGAATTCAGCAGTAAAGCCATCAGATCCAGGGCTCTTCTTTGTTGGCAGGTTTTTAATTACATTTTCAATTTCACAGATTGTTATTGGGGTATTTGACATTTCTATATCTTCTTTATTCAGCTTTGGGAGTTCATATGTGTCTAGAAATCTATCCATTTCTTCTACATGTTCTATATGAAGTATAAATTTTCAAAGTAGGTATTTATTATCCTCTAGACTTCCTCTGGGTCGGTAGTAATTTCTCCATTCTCATTCCTAATAGCATAGATATCAGCCTTTTCCTTCCTTTGTTTAATAAGGTTCTATCAATTTTGTTTATCCTTTCAAAAAACCAACTCTTCGATTTGTTGATTTTTTTGTATTGTCTTCTTAGTTTCTGTTGCGTTAATTTCTGCCCTGATCTTTGTAATTTCTTGCCTAGTGAAAGCTTTGGGTTTGTCTTGCTCCTCTCTTTCTAGTCACTTAAGGTTTGGCCTTAAATTGTTTATTTGAGCTTGCTGTGTTTTGTGGATGTAGGCCTTCATTGCTATGAATTTTCCTCATAGAACTGCTTTCGTTGTGTCCCATAAATTTCTATATGTTGTATTGGGGTTATCATTTAGTTTTAAGAACCGTTCAATTTCTTCTGTGACCCATTGGTTGGTCAGCAGAGTGTTGTTCAGTTTGCATGTGTTTGTGAAATCTTGGGCTTTCTTTTGCTATTCAACTCCAATTTCAGGGCAGTGTGGTCCGACAGAATACAAGGGATAACTTCATTCCCTTTGCATTTACTTATACCTGTTCTATGATCGAGCACATGGCCTATTTTGGAGAATGATCCATGAGCAGGTGAGAAGAATGTAAATTCTGACTTTGTGGGGTGAAATATTCTATAGGCATATATTAAGTCCATTTGCTTAAGAGTCTGATTTAGCTCAACTATTTTCTTATTGAGTTTTTGTCCAGTCGATCTGTCGCTTTTTGACAGTGGGGTATTGAGGTCCCCTACTCTTATTGTGTTGGAGTTTATCTGGTTTTTCATGACCATTAATGTTTGTTTTATATAGTTGGGTGCATTAGAATTTGGTGCATAGATATTTAAGATTGTTATTTCTTTCTCTTGGATTTTTCCCTGTACTAAAAGATAGTGTCCATCTTTATCTCTATCAGTTTTGACTTGAAGTCTATTTTGTCTGCAAATAAGATTGCCACTCTTGCTTTTTGCTGTTTCCTGTCACATGGAGTATTGTTTTCCAACCCTTTACCTTCAGTCCATGGGTTTCTTTGTGAATTAGGTGTGTTTCTTGTATGCAGCAGATTGAAGAATCTTGCTTCTTGATCCACTCTGCTAGTCTATATCTCTTAATAGGTGCACTGATTTCATTGACATTAATGGTTATGACTGATATAGGCACATTTAGCGCTGTCATGTTTTCCTGTTCTTGGCTCTGTTATTCTACTTTTGCTTTTATCCCATCAGTTTCTTGTTTGGCCTCATGGGTTGACTCTGTTTGGTCTCCTGGATTTGTAATTTTCCTTGTTTTTCTCTAAAATATGTTTTAAAATGTTTTGGAGTGCAGATTTTGCATTTGTGACGTTTTTCAGGTGTTCTTTGTCATGGAAGTATTTTATCTCCCCATCAATTTTGAAGAATAGTTTTGCAGGATATGTCAGTCTGAGTTGGAAGTTGTTTTCCTTTAGGACTTCAAACACTTCACTCCAGGTTCTTCTTGCATCAAGTGTTTGAGTGGAAAAGTCTGCTGTGATCCTGACGGGCTTCCCTTGGTATGTAATTGTTTTCTTTTCTCTGGCTGCTTTCAGTATTTCATTCTTTTTTTTTTTTTTTATATCTGGAACTTTTAAAATTATATTCCTAGGTGTAGATTTTTTCATGTCACGGGTGTGTGGAGTTCTGTATGCTTCATATATTTGTATGTTCAATTCTTTTTTTTTTTTTTTTTTTTTTGAGACAGGGTCTCGCTTTGTGGTTCAGGCTGGCCCTGAGCTCAGCCTCAAACTCACATCACAGCAATCCTCCTGCCTCTGCCTCCTGAGTGCTGGGATTACAGGCATGAGCCACCACACCTGGCACTGTGGTATGTGGTACTGGTTGCTGCTGGGCATGAGTCTCCATGCCCAGTATGGCATGTGGTTACTGGGGATCAAACCCAGGTCCTTGCACTTACAAGACAGGCACCAGAACCACTGAGCTAATTCCCCAGGCCCTGTATGTCCAATTCTTTTCCTTTTTCTGTGAAGTTTTCTGCCATTATCTCTGTGAGTAGTTTTTTAATGTCTTTTGTCTCCTGCTTCCACAGTGACTCCAATCCATCTTGTGTTATTCTTCTTTGAATCATCTAGAAGTTGTGGGATTGATTTCTCATTATCCCTTGACGTTTTCCATAAATTATGCCTTTCCTGTTCATTGGCTGAGAGCCTGTCTTCTAGGTCTCAAATTCGGTCTGCTGCCATATTCATTCTATTGTGTAAACTTTTACTTTCTTTCTTAATTTCCTGGACCTCTGCTTGTAGGTGTTTGAAAGGTTCCATTGCTTTTGCTAGCTTGGATTCTATCAAGTCCTTGATTTCCTCTTTAGCTTTATTGATCATGGTATTACCTGTGTCCAATATCTTTGCTTTCATCTCTGAGATCAGTTCTGATTTCCATTTTACTAGATCTGCTTTGGTTACCATTTCGAAGAACCCTGGAGACTGACTTTCAAATTTCTCTATTTCCTTTCCCTCTGTGTTACCTTGGGGTGAGGATCTTTGCATCTGAGACTTTGAATGTTCCCTCATCTCTGAGTTTTGTCTTTGCTGTTGTTTTTGGCTTTGTACCTGCCCTGTTTTCTGGTGATGTTTGTTACAAGTCTCTTTTCTCCTAATATTTAGGACCCTTAAAATATCAGTGTTTCCTGGGTTCTTCTTGTACAGTCAATACAGAGTCCCTGAATGTGCTTGTGCAGTTGACGTGGAGAAAAGCAGGCTCCTGCCCCTGCTTGGCTGTGATGTCACTGGCTGAGGTTCCCGCAACAACGCCCATTCCTACACTGAGTCCCTGGGTGTGTTTCCAGCTCCTGTCCCAGTGAAGCTAAGATGGTGCTGGTTGTGAATTCCCCAGCTCCACTACTGGTGTGGGCCTGGAGGCCGGCAGGCTCTGGTTCTGGTGCAAGTAGGATGGCTGGCTGGGAATTCCCTGGCTCCGCCCACTGTTTTACTGAGTCCCTTGGCCCCCTTCCAGCATGGGCCTGGAGGCTAGCAGGCTCCAGTTCTGGTGCAGCTAAGATCTATTTTATTTTATTTTTTGAAACAAAGACTCACTATGTAGTTAAGCCAGGCCTGGAACTCACTATACAGCTCAGGATGGCCTCTAATTCACAGTGATCTTCCTGCCTGTCTTGTGCTGGGATTATAGGTGCACAATACTGAGCCTGGCAAGTAACAGTGATTAATAATGTCCACTCTGTGCTCTGAATGCTTTAAACATATTGGCTCAGTCTTCACAATAGTTTCATGAGACATTGAGGCACAGAAAGATAAGTGTCTTGCACAATGTTACATCTTTTTTGATTCCATGGTCTGGGCCTTTCTTTCTGTGCTTTCATAATTTATCTTTTTTGTTGTGTTGTTTATTTTGTTGTTGTTGTTGTTTTGAGACAGGGTCTTGCTGTGTAGTTCAGGCTGGTCCTGAGCTTACTATGTAGCCCAGGCAAGCCTCAAACTCACAGCAATCCTCCTGCCTCTGCCTCCCAAGTGCTGGGATTACAGGCATGAGCCACCATGCCTTGCACAGTAGTATGTGGTACTGACTGCTGGTGGATGTGAGTCTCCATGCCCAGTATTGTTGTATGTGGTTATGAGGGATCAAATCCAGGAACTTGTAAGCAGGTGCCAGAGCCACCAAGCTAAATCTCTGGTCCCCTTCATAATTTATCTTACCTACTTAGTTATCTCCAGGAACAGTAAAACATGGAAGGTCAGAAATAGTCACGGGGATTTTCCAACTTAACAATTATATTGGCCTAGGGCCGGGGAGTTAGCTCAGTGGTTCCGGTGCCTGTCTCGCAAGCGCAAGGACCCGGGTTCGATTCCCCGGTAACCACATAACAATACTGGGTGTGGAGACTCACGCCCAGCAGCAACCAGTACCACATACCACAGTGCCGGGCGTGGTGGCTCACGCCTCTAATCCCAGTACTCGGGAGGCAGAGGCAGGAGGATTGCTGTGATGTGAGTTGGAGGCTGAGCTCAGGGCCAGCCTGAACCACAAAGCGAGACCCTGTCTCCAAAAACCTAAAAAACAAACAAACAAACAATTATATTGGCCTAAAAACACATAGCATGTGTTCTGTAAATTTGAATTGCATTGCATTGCAAAGTGAACCTAACTGAAGCCTTTCAAGGGCTCCTCAGAATATTCTTCTTTTGATTATCCAGACCTATGTTATGGTAGGTGGATGGGTGACTGGAGAATAAAAGGTACTGCAGTATACTGCACACCCTAATATGACAAGCATGTCCCTCAATCACAGATAATAGATATTTGCAGGCTGGATTCACCTCTCTAGTCCCTGCTCAGAATCAGGATCTTATATATTATAAGTCATCACAGCAGTTGCCTTGTTGAACTTCCCACCGTTTCCACACTGAGACTTAATTACAAGGCTCTAAGGTGACTATTGTGGAATGTGAGAGACTTGCTTTTTAAACTCACTTGTTCTAAGTCTGTAGCTTTTTTGAAGGAGAGAGTGAGACCTGCTTGGTCAGATTCCAGCACAATAGAGTTGGAATGTGCAAGTTTAACGGAAATGCTATGCAAATGAGCACTGGTTTCCTAACCATGCTGTGCCCAGAGATAAGAGTGAGCTTCCACAGTAAGCTCAGTTTTGCATTTATCAGACCGGGTGGATTGAACTGCACTGCCACAACAGCTTCACTGAAGACTTGCAAGCCTGGGAGCAGGAAGGGTGGGATATGTTAAGCCTTTTCTTTTTACCAGTCACCCTTGCACATACTTGTGGGAGACACAAACTGCCTTGAGGTCATGTGAGGACATTTCAGCCCTTCTCATTCCAATCATTGCTCTGTATTTGCTTAAACTGGGCAGAAGGTGGAGGACCTAGAGGAGAGAGGAGTAGACCACACCCACCCTGTGGTGCCCTGACTGCTACAGCTTTGTCTGTTAAAGCCCTCCCCCCACCACAAATCACAGCATTCTAAGCACTGGAGGCTGAGCTCCACAAAGGCCTCCTTTTTGATAATAGAATGGCAGGTGCCATTAACTGATCACATTTCCCTGACACAAGGCTCTGTGTTCTCTTGGGAGGTGAGCACATATAATCTGTGAGTGGTCCCCTGTTCTTATCTGCCTTTACCAGTTGACAAAACTATGGTTTAAGAAAAATATTTTTTAAAAATCTATGGTTTAAGAGAAGTTTAGTAAATTTCCTGAGGTCACAAAGCCAAGAAGGAAGAGCCAGGCTCAGATCCAAGTTCTTACTCCCAGGCCCAGGCTTTTAGCCTTTGTACTACACTGTTATGGAACCAAAGCCCTCTGGCCTCCAAATTCTCCTGCTTCCTCCTCAAGCCACAAGTCATTTTCCTTTTTCCAAATTCTCACAGTGCTTTGGCTGTGTGTCTTCTGTGGGACCTACCAGTTTTATCAGGTTATCATTTTGCTTTCTACAAAACATTCGCTTTTCTCATTCAGTGGGGGCATGGGAGCAGAGCTGCCTTCTTATTTGTTGGTGTGCTGTGCACAGTGCCACTTGTGAGAATTAGCATCCTCAGTGTAGGGAGAGTACAACAGATCTGTTTCTCAGCAGATCTGCCCCAAGCTCAGTACACGTGTATGATAGGAACTACCATGTACAGGCATCCTTCAGGACAGATTTCTCAATGAAAAGTGCAGATTTTACTGAAATCAAAGTCTGAAAGACTGAATTATGGCTTCCTGAACCAGATAGGCAAATTATTATGGCATCGTGCACCTTACCAGCCTCTCTTACTTCCTTGGTCCCTGGCTATTCTAGCACTGTTGGCCTTCAGAAATAATTAGTGTCACAGTCTGCTTGCAATTCCCCTAGTATGTGGCTCTGATTTGCTCCTTCTCTTCTCTGGATCTGTTTTGTGGCACAGCTGAAGCTCTCTGAGACCCTTTATCATGAGCTGCAGAGACTGACGGCTCCTTCTCATGTTGCTTCGCAGTCCTGGCAGATGTAGGCATCATGAGCGTTCTTAGGTTACAGAAGTTGATACATCATGTGGGTTTTAAAACATCCTGCAAGATGCCTACAGCAGTTGTTTTATTACTCTAGGAATGCCCACTCCTCTCTCTCCTATTTCTATCTCCTTTCTCCTTTTCTGCATGCTTTCTACCCCTAATCTTACTGTTTGTGCTGTGACAAATGAGAAAGGGTTTAAATTCATATCCTGATCTACTTTTTGGCAAAAGAGAGCTGCTTTTGAGGATTAATCCAACTCTCTAACACCTCCCTCTATTAACCACCTTCCTGGATATATTGCTCAAGATTTTTATGTGTTTCGCTTTAACTATTTCATAACTACTGGGTTTGAGCTGATGTTTTGTTCATAGTTTTGCAAATCTTTTGGTAAATAAGTCAGTGGGGAATAAAATAGAGAGACTAGCATGCCTAGATTTAGTAGTAGAAGCAGTTGTATCTCTGTTCTTCAAAGTACAACCCTAAATAGGACATCCAGCCATAGCCTCACTGCCAGCACCCACCCTTCATGATTTCAGTGAAGCTCGGGTGCTTATGCTTGTTCTGAGGTCATTCTTGACATCTGGCCCACCTGTTATGGAGCAAAATCCACAGCTGACCCAGATGTTGGTGCTACCTCCAGTCTGCACTCCATTAGCAAAGCAAAGATTTTAGCTAGCCCATGACATTTTGTCTGTGCTTACATGCTGAGAGGCTCATACTTCTCTCCCCAAAAAAGATGATAGGATTCCCTGTGCATTTTAATTACTAGAAAAGGCTGGAGATGGAAGTCCCTGAAGCCATGCCACCTGAGCCCCTTCAGTGGTAATGTTTTTGTTTTTGTTTCTGCCACTTTGTCTTGTCTTGCTCTCCTTCGGAGAGGATGTGCTAGCCGATCCACAGCTCTATGAGCCCCAGAGACCCAAAACTTCTGTGGCTAAGGAATGGGGTGTGGTCCTGACACTTGCCAAAGTTGAGGAAGGCTATGGAGTAGTGGTCCAAGGAGCCCTAGACCCCCAGGGCAGCTCACTGGCAGGGCAGCTAGCTCACCCAGGACACCATGACTCCTCAGGCTCAAAGACAGTTGTCTCCACCCTAACTGTTAGATCACACCCCAGTGCTCCCATGGTGGCTTTCTCCTTTCACCCTGGTCTGACAGCACATCCTGCTCCTGCCATCATTTGCTTTAGAATAGATTCTGTTACTAGTCCTTGACCTCAAGCACTTTGTCCTTGAGTATCCAGCTCTGTGAGCAGAGGCAGTTACTCTGGTTCTATCTCTTCTGCCATCAGGAATTTTAACAACTCTGCCCTTTCTTCCTCTAGACTCAGTCAATGCTACTTGGAAAAAAAATTGGAAGGGAAAGGACTAGAGCTCAGATCATTGTAAGACCTCTGTACTTCCTAGTAAATTAGTGGGCACAATTAACAATTTGGGAGAAAGACTCTGTCCCACTGCACTTAAACACAGTATACTACACCTGTAGGCACTAATAGGGAAGGCATGACCCCTCTCCTTCCTTGTAAGTCCTGAGCCCAGGCTTCAGGCCAGCCCAGCTGTGCAGTCATAGAAACAATTATCTGTTTGCCTGTAAATAAAAGGAGGAATTTTTTCTTTCTTTTTTTTTTTTTTTGGCAGTACTGGGAATCAAACTCAGGCTTTTGTGCTTTGAGGGTAGGCACAACACCACTTGAGCTAAATCCCTGGCCCAGAAGGAAGAATCTTAAAGTCACTGAGTCTTGCATGTTTCTAAGTTAGTTAACTTTTTATTTCTAGTCATCTCTTTTATTTAAGAAAATATTCATTATTGGTATAAAGTGCTAGGAAATATTTATAGAAAAATACTTAATGTTTTCCATATTAATTTACTTCCAAAGAATGAACAATTCCATAATCTAGCACTTAGCATGTAGAGATGATCAAATAAATTGAAATTTAGATGGCTTCCTCTAAGCACTGTTTCATTGATGTTGTCTTGTGACTCACTAAGGGGGGTATAGTCATCATTTTTAGTGACATGGGCAGAGTGATTGATGAAGTTCTGTTTCAGTTATGCTTGACAGATGGCCTTGTGTGTGTGAGCACATTTTATGTTCACACAGGCTGCACACAGATCCTCATTTACCTTTGTGCTGGGTGTGCTCAGTGTAAACAGCATTTCTCACAGTGGGCCAAGTTCAGACAGGAGTCACAGTTGTGCTCAGGAGAAACTCATGCATTCTTCCACACTTGACTCTGTGGGAAGTTATTGCAAGCCTATTTTGTAGATCCTTATATAGTGGTATATCTGGCATTAAATCTGTTTTTCTAGTCAACGCTGACTGATACACCAGGTTTCCAACCCTTTCTTATGTGCTTAAGATAATAGATGATAGACACAAAAACTCCCGCAGCTTTGTAACTCATGGTAGTGGCAGAACTTGGGCTGGGATATGTATTGTTAATTGTCCATCTGCTCAACTTTGGTTCTCAGCATTTTTTCATGTCCTGGAATGCTAGCTTGACAATGGAGTTCAGTAGGTAGAAATGAAGATGAAATTGCTTGGACCTGGATTTTTTAATCAAGTCTCCTAGTCAGTATAAGTATAAAAGTAAGATAGTGCATTACAAGATACTTTTACACTCTGGCTCATAGAATAATAGAACTTTGTTTAAATGAGGAGAGGAGGAGATAAAGTGTTTATGTTTTTAGTGCATTAAAAGTATTACTTATCAGGCCGGGGATTTAGCTCAGTGGTTCAGGTGCCTGTCTTGCAAGTGCAAGGACCCGGTTTGATCCCTGGTAACCAGATACAATACTGGGCATGGAGACTCACGCCCAGCAATCAGTACCACATACCATGATGCTGGGCATGGTGACTAATGCCTATAATCCCAGCACTCGGGAGGCAGAGGCAGGAGGATTTCTGTGATGTGAGTTTGAGGCTGAGCTCAGAGTCAGTCTGAACTACAAAGCAAGACTCTGTCTAAAAAAAAAAAAAAAAACCTAAAAAACTAAAAGTATACAGCAAGTAGAGAGTATCTTGACTGTTCCCTACACAAAGAATTAAGTATTTAAGAATATACTTGTTACCCTGATCGCATCATTCTATAGCACATACATGTGTTGAAATATCAGTGTGCAGTGTAGTTATGTACAACTAGTAAATTGCTTGAGATTTTGCAGAATATTTAAATAAAAGTTTCATTTATCCAAAAGTAAGAATTAACACAAAATATCCTTAAATCAAATTAAAGAAAGAAAGCCTTATTTTACAGAGGAGGCTAGGCAGAAGGCTTGGATGCTCTGTTACAACCTGCCAAACATAGCCCAGTGACTCACCTGAGATTAATTTCTACACCTATAAAGCATCTACAGTGTGGCTCTGAGTACACAGTGAAACGCATATGTGGAAATGCCCTGGGCCCTAACTACCATGTCACCATCTCTTTTTATTGCCTCATTAACAATATCATATAGCACACAAAATTTAACATGCAACACTTTTTCATTCTGTATTACTTGGTTCTCTGTGATTAATAGTATAGAGCTCTGAACTTGTATGAAATGTTGTCAAGTGCTTTACTTGTGCATTTGACTTTATGGTGCTACGCCATAGGAATAGCATGTGTATTAGCTTTGCTAATCTTAGTCACATATCAATGATTCAATAGCATGGTCCTCTTGTACTTTATCTTACAGAATCCACCAGCAACATTGCACCATATATCTAAATCTTAATCTGAAACCAACAAGGTAATATTCGATTTCTGTGGCTTTATGTTATTCTGTATGTCAGTTGTTTCTAGAACTTTTTACTTTTTCTTCTATTTTTACTTTTTTGAAGGTTAAGAAATTAATAGCTGGCTGTTATTTTCTACTTTTTAGTACTTATTTTTAGGTGCGTACTTCGAATGCATCATTCATTCATTTAGCTTTAGAGAGAAGGAGTACAGTATAAAAGGAAGAGTGTCTCCTTAAATATATTTTAAACACCATATTGTTTGCAGCAGAGTGAAAAAGTGTGTGTTCATTGCTCTCTTTAAGCAAATTTAATCCAAAATAACATATATTACAGTTATTTCTTTTATTGCATAAGAAGAAAATTATGTACAATATTAGCTTTCTGAGCTTCCATATGTAAGCATGATTAATAACAGCAGGTCAGTGACTATCAGAAAAAGATTCTATGAAAATAAATTCATCCTATCTGTAATGTTTCCCCTCCTTTTTTAATCATGGATACATGCAAAACAGAACCACCTGAGGCAGGGAATCACATGATGTCATGAATTGGTTCTCCTGACAGGATAGATAATTATCCTCTGAATGCCTCACATAAAAGTTCTGATATGGACAAAACTGGGCCAGCTCAGTAAAGGATCAGCGACTGCAGTTATAATGTGAACAGTCCTAATAAGCATGTATGTGTGGTCTTTTGGTGGGTTAGTGCCCCATGGTAAATAGCAAGCCTTCAGGACTTCCTGGGTGACTTCCACTGTATAGTTTTGAAGATTAAATAGGGGATGATTTCTCAGGAGAGACATTAGAAAGATATAGTTAGGCACATTCTGTATTTATCAATGTGTCTGAAAGGGGGCCTGTGGGCCCAGTCATATTGCCACTGATTAGCCCAGGTTGGGACAAGGGTAAATGAACTATATAAAGGGCTCTTTACAGTCTGCACAATTGGAGATTAGAATGAGTGACATTTGAAAAATCAAGGTTTAAGAGATTGAGAGTCTAAGGAAAATCAGCAAAAGCATAGTTGAATAAGGTGGAATATTTTGCCCATCATCTGACACCTTTAGAACAGTACTACATATATCTAAAAGTACATCTGCAGGACTTTATCACTGTACAGAGCAGAGTGACTTGTCCCCTCTGTTCTTGGACAGATTATAGTATATTAAATAGAACATTCAGAAACATTTCTACTTATTCTCTTGAATTATCAGTTATTAGTTTAGACAATTTTTACCTGTCCAAATCTTTCCAGTTCATATTAATATTTTTCCTGGTAAGAAATGCACATTTGTTCAATAAACTTTAATTATGCACTTGTAAACCAATTGTGTTAGGATTTGGATGTTAATTTTGGTGTCTGGCATGATGCTGGTTACGTAGAAGGCTTGATATTTAACAAATAGTTGCTTAAAAGATAAAATACATAACTTGATGGACTCAATCTAAAAGCTGTATCAAAAGATGGAATAGAAAGACAATACAAAATTATCTAGGAGGCTGAGTGAAGGGCTACAAAACACAGTAATAATACCTCTAGAAGATATTAAACCAAAGAATATTGGGAGACAGGGTAAGAAGATGCAGCCAGAATCCTCGTTGCTAACTCCAGTCCCCCATGGGCCCCACAGCAAAAGGATTAACAACCAACAAACAACAAAATTGGAACCTTGAGAAAAAAGGCTGGGGGGTGGGGGGGCTCAATTCTTGCTATGTAGCAGCAAAAGGCCAAATACTGTAGCAGCAGAAGAGGGAGCAGAAGAACCCCTAACCTGAGCTCGCCACACCTTTATTTGGTACCAAGCTTTCACACCCATAATCCTAGCATGCATAAAAGAGGGTGGTCCCTCAATAACTCCTGTGGTTGAAGATTACATAGGACAGGGAAGACAGCCTTAAATCCCAGTAAATCCCAGTAAATTTGAAGGCCAATAATCCTACTACAGCAATCCTTGTAGTTTAAAATCCCACAGGGAGGGACAGATGTAGGGGAAATAACCCAGTAGTTGATTCAGGGCAGGACAGACATCCGTAAATCCAGGTAAGTAAGTCCTAAATATGAGCAAGTCATTCACAGTTCTCAACAGAATATAATTTATATTTATATTTACAAAAGTTTGTTTTAAGCGATACCCAAATTTTCAGCAATTTATATTATGGGGAAAAAAAGTAAATGAGATATTTTCAATACAGTTATCCCAGAAATAACAATAGAATAAAAATTTGCATTTCTAAGCAAAGTCTTAAATTCCCAACAAATTCTTTAGATAATGGACAGAAGGATCAAGTTCAGTCATTTAGCCCTTCACTTCATTTACTTTTTTAGTTGTGCATAGTAAACTTCCTACTACCTGAAATTTTATGTAATATGATAATGGTGTTGTGCCCAGTTCTAACTTTATCAGGGTGACAGAGCTGAGAATAAATCAGGACAAGAATTTTAGGGGGCTTCTTCATGGCTCGGGAAACACAAATGGGTTGTATTTTTTTCTTTGTCCTCTTTTTCATTTTGAATTTCTCTGAAACAGGTATGTAATATAGAAACCTAGTTTCTATCAACATTTTAGTATTTGAAGACAAATTCTTTCTATGGATAACAGCTCATCCAAAACAACTATTTTACCTTGAATTCTGACAAAATACACGAATTTACATGACTTTGTATTCCAGTTTTATTATTTATTCTTTATGAAAGCATTTTCCTTAGTGTTTCACTGTTCTTGTTGGAAATATCTAAAGTACAGTGATTTCTCTGTTTATAAGCTTAATTTGTTGTGTAATCTTGAGGAAGATGGCCTTGGTCACCTTTATCATCTGATACAGAGTTTGCAAATGAAAGCAAAATTGTTCAGGTTGCTTGTTTGCAGACCAAATTGTTTGCAAACAGAAGCGTTCATGAGCTGAGACATTAATCTATTAATTTAAACAGGTTTGGATTGGAGTTTGGATCCCAGCTAAGTAATCATGTGACTTTGTATCATTTACCTAAGCTCTTTGCAGGAGAACCCCCAATGTCATTACCTTTAAAATGACACTAACAAAGTTATTGTGGGGAATTAAGGAACTAATTGGTCCTCATGACATGTCTAGCATAGTGTGTCACCCAAGAGGCACTTGAAAGTGTTAGTGATGGGGTGTACATAGAGCAAGCTCCTGAAATTGTGCAACTCATAACTTGCACAGCTTTCAAAGTAAACCCTAATTGGTTATTTTATATATATTTTTTATATATTTATATATATTCCTATATATATAAATATATATATGTATATGTGGTGTGTGTGGTGTGATATATATATATATATATAAAATATGTGTGGGAGTACATATATATGTATATATGTTATATATTTGTATATGTGCAGTATATATATATACAGTTGTATATATATTTGTATATATATGCAGTTAAAAACATATATATATATATATTTACATTTACATACATATGCATATATATCTTTCTCTAGGAAAAGAAGATCTGAGATTTAAGCACTTGATTTTTAAATTGTATCCCTAAGTTGGGATTTTTAAGTTTTTAAATCCATGAGAAAAAGATGCAGTCATGCACTGTGTAACGACAGTTTGGACAGCGAGGGGTCCTCACATATGAGGGTGTACACCATGTCACTGAGGCATGGAGTCAGCATTACCATCTGGGATTAAGTGCACTCTGTGCTATTCATACAACAATGAAATCGACTTACAATGTATTTTGCAGAACCTTAATTTGTCATTTGTCATTAAGTAAAATATACTGGAGATGTTCAGGTCGGGAAGGATGCCTTTGAACTGAAGCAATCAGGGAAACATCTTAGAGATGTAGTGCTTTCAGGATGGGTATTCAAATTAGGGGGCATGATTTGTGGCTTGGAGTAACATTTAGATGCAATTGAGTGCTAAGCATGAAGAAAAAGGAGGCTTTGTGTGGAGGGCTGTGTGGTATGTGTGTGTGTGGTTCATGTGTATGCATGTCTGGTGTGTGGGGGTGTGTATGATGTGGGTGTTATGTGTGATATGTGTGTGTATGCGGAGGGGCTGAGGTATGGATGAGAGGTGGGGATGTATGTGTGTGTGTGTGTGTGTGTGTGTGTTGTGATATGTGGGAGGGGCTGTGGTTTGTGGGGGAATGCGGTGTGTATGTGGGGTGTGGGGGGTAAGGTGGGGGAGTGTGTGTGGTGTGTGTGAATGTGTGGAGTGTGTGGTGTGTGTGATGTGAGTGTGGTGTTTGTGTGTATGTGTGGAGGTAGTAGTGTGTGTTTGTGTGGTGTGTGTGGTGTGTGTGTATGTGTGTGAGGGTGTGGGGAGTGTGTGGGAGTGTGTGGTATATGTGTATGTGTGTGGTGTGTGTGTGTGTGTGTGTGGTGTGTTGTGGTATGTGTATATGTGGGAGGGGTGTGTGGGACTGTGTGTGAGGTATGTGTGTATGTGATGTGTGTCATATGTGTGTATGTATGTGCAGGGATGTGATACGTGTGTGGTGTGTGTGGGAGTATGTGTGTGGTACATGCATGTATGGGGTGTGTGTGTGGTATGTGTGTATGTGTGTGTGTGGTGTATGTGTGTGGTATGTGTCTGTGTCTGCGGGGGTGTGGTGTATGTGTGTGGGTGTGTATGGGAGTGTGTGGGGGTACGTGTGTGTGTGGTGTGTGTGGTATGTGTGTATGTATGTGCAGGTATGTGTGTGGTGTGGGGGGTACATGTGTGTGTGGTGTGTGTGTATGTGGGGGGGTGGCATGTGTGTGGCATGTGTGCTGTGTGTGTGTGTGTGTATGTGTGTATGTGTGTATGTTCCTGGGGATGGATCCCAAGACCTTTGCACTGAGATAATCCCAGATGTTTTTCTTTTTGTTGAGACAGGATTTTGCAGAGGCTCTAAGTTGTCCAAGATGGGCTTGAACTTGCTTATCTTGCTGCCTGAGCTTCTCAGAATGTTGGGGTTATAGGTCTGGGCTACTTCACCCAGCTACTTTCATGTAATTTTAACTATAAGAAAATCAGAGTATTACATAATTACATATAGAAAGTAGAGTTTCAGGCTTGCTCTAAGGAAAGTCCTTTCCTTCCCTCGCCCCTGGGGCATCCCTTTTGAAACTTTCTTCCTCAGAGACTCACATCTAATGTGACACTCTTCACTGGCCAGCGCCTCACTCCCTTGGCTTTGCCACCCCCCCACACACACACACTTTGAGGGGCTCTGTGACTCTGGGTTCAGCTAAGAGTGTGTCCTCATGAAAGGGAAGCTGGGCTGGAGCAAGAGCCAGTTTCCCAGTGTCACATGGTGGCTGCGCGCTGGAGCCAGCAGCCTTCACTGCAGCCTAAATAAGAGACCCCTTGGGACTGCTGGGAGCTGAAACTGCAGCAGGCCTCTCTCCGACCAGACATGGCTCTGAAACAAGAAATAATTTTAGACTACCATTTGACCTTGTGAATAGAAGGAGAATGATGTAAATAAAGAAAAACAACATGGAAGGAATTTTAACAGGAAAATGATGGGATTAAAATACTAGATATGGAGACCTGACTTTTTTTTTTAAGTTCCCTAAAAACCAGTGATAGGAAGCTTAAATCTTTACCTCTTCATCATTTCTTCTATTTATAATGCTACATGGATTAGGACATGCTTAATACTGAATGCTATTTTGACATGCATTATTTGTGTATTATTTGCATAGACAGTGCATAATGCACTCTCCTTAATCCTATCCTAAGGACTTAGTTTCCTTTGACTTCTATAGCAGATGACCAGCATTTAATGTGCATCTTATATACATTTAAGTATAAAGCAACACAGGTTTATTTTTTTATAATTCTGGAAATTATAGGTCCCAAGTGCCCCAGCCTGGTTGTGGTCCTTCTACAAACTCTGGAGTAGAACCATTTCCATCAGTTTCTAGCTCCTAGAGGTGGCCTGCTTTTCTTGTCTCATGGCTGAGCATACTCTGACTCCTTCTGTAGCCAGATCGCCTTCTGACTCAGACCCTCCTTCCTCCCTCTTATTGACATGTTTGCCTTAGTTAGGACCCGGCTGGATAAAACAGGATAATGTTCTCATCTCATGGTTCTTATCATAATTCTTCTGAAAAATTCTAAGACAACATTTTCCCAAGTTCCAGGTTTAGGATTTGGGCATCTTCAAAGAGCTGTTAGCAGCCCACCCTCCTGAAGCCTTGTGATGGATCACAAGTCAAACAGTAGTCAAAACATGAAACGTTGGAAGTGAGATTATGGAAGGTATGTGTCTCTGTAGTTTAATACATTCACTATGTGACAAATGAAAATGATTTATTATGTTCAGAAAGAGAGAATCTGTTGAACATCTTAGAAATATTTGAATGCATGGTGTAGAGCTAGAAGGTCTAGCCCAGTGGTTGCACACCTGAAAGCTTTAAAACGTTCATCATCCCTGGTCTAAACACAGACCTTCTTCTTCACCTGTTATGTGGTGTCCAGTCCATTGTTCAGAACTCCTGTGGACCCACTGCCCAGTGGGTACCACCAGAAATACCAGACAGACCACAGTACGCCAGCTCATTTCCGGGATTAAGTGTGTCTGAACCTTACATTTAGCACAGAAACTGACTGTCAGTTCTGTCCCCGAGGGGCAACATGAGCTCCAGCTTAGCACAGCACATCCTTTCAAGGATAATTGTTTTTCTGGCTTCCCACTGAGGCTCACAAAGTGAGATGCTATGAAGAACTGCAGGAAGAACGGTCATGTTAGATAGCTTCCCTTGGGCCTGAGTTGGCACCCTTGCCATAAAGAAAAGCCCATTTGGGGTTTGATGAGCAATTGCCTTGTACTAACAGGGGCCGGAAGAGCCAGTGTGCAGATTTCTCACCATGAATCAGAGGGAAGAGTTCACTGTAGAAATGCCATACCCAGAGGTGTGAAGTCTGGAGCCTAAGGCTTTGTGTTAGAAAAGTTACAATGTTAGAAAGTTACCCTATTTTGTAAAAAGACCCACTGGGGCTCCTGTCCTCCATGCCCCTTCCTCATGGCCATAAACTCTTTCCTGTAATTCATGTCAATTAAAAGTAAACAGAACTGAGCCTTCTGGAAGGAGCGAACCTTAAAAGACAGCATAGCTTCTAATAGGTTAAGCTACCTCAACCCAACTCTGATGTGAGACCTCCCAACTCCAGGTCTATATAAGGCCGCTCTTGCAAACGCTTTCTCTCTCCCTCTCCACCACCCCCCTATCTCTATCTCCCTCTCCTCTCTCTCTCACTTCTGTCTCTGTCTCTCTCCTTTTCTTCCTTTTTTTTTTTTTTTTTTCCTCCAAGCCTTCTACTATGGGAGCCACTGGACAGGTATCCTGGGTGTGACATGGTTGTTGAGTGTCGCTGGGTCCCGCTCACATTAACACTTTGTACCTGCTCATCTTGGAATCAGTAGGCTGAGAGAAGCTTAATGATTCTCAGCATATCCTCTGTAGCACTGTACCTGCTGCTGAGGGTCATACTCTCCTTACACTGTAAGTACTTATGCCAGACTTCAAGCCCTGGCCCTTCTCTGCCAACCATGTGAACTATAGAGAGAACTCAGATGTCTGTTGCCCCTTCTCTCAGTGGGTATTGGCAAAACTATTCATTCACACGTCAGATGCTCCTCACTGCATGCAGGGAATTTATTGATGACTAATTAAACCCATTTTTTGAGTTCTGCTCACGAACAATTTGGTTCATAAATTGAAGTGTTTGCAAAATTGTGTTTCTGTTTGTGGATTCTGAATCAGGTGAGGAAGTTGACCATGGCCATCTTCCCCAGATTTGTGGGACAAATTAAATTCATGAACCAAGTTACTACTCTATTTACTAATGTGTCCGATACTACTGTTAGCCCTCTTTGAGAGCTCAGAACTTTATATTGGAAGTGCCCCTATTATTATACAGAAAAAGAGCACAGCTTAAATGAGTAACTCGCACAGGTCCATGTATGTAGTGGTGCTGAAATTGTTTTTAGATGCAGATGGTTTGAGATGGAAGCCCATATTTTAGATGACTTCTGTTGGACCTTGCCAAGATGAGGTGTTGAATGTACTTGAGTAAATAGTTTTAAGAGAAGTTTAATGATAGTGAAAACAGTTTTGAAAGCGTTATTTGCACTTATAAATTAATACCTAGAATCCCCTTCCCAGGAGAGTTTTATCATTGATGAATAAATGAAAGCTTAGGAGGCAACAAGAGACTGGCCCATGAGAATAGTAGGTGGCATAAGTGGGACTGGAAGCCAGGCAGCCTGCCTCTGTACTCTAAAAAGAACACATACTGTCACTGAGATGCAGAGACAACACCCAAGCCCAGTGCTACAGTGATGGCACTTACTGAGTTTATAAATGGCACCATCATTGTGGCAATATAGAAGTGAATCCAAGAAAGAGGACGTTCGATCCATATCCCCTGGGAATTTGCAGCCTGAGTCAGGTGACACAGACTCAGCTGCTTAGAACATTGTGTGGCAGTTGGAATTCAGGGGACCTCACAGGAAGAGTAAGGAGGAGTCTGGGTTTAGGAGGCAAGGAGATGTAGGCCTCCAAAGGACCCAGGAAGAGGCCAGTCACACACTGCCCCTCCCCCTCAAACCCCGTGGGTTACCTCTGTATGCAGTAGGTGCTCTCCTCTCCTGGACGCTTTGCTGTACCACTGTCCACAAGAAATACAGCTTCAGGGGCTGTGGATGGAGAAGAAAAACCTGGATTCTGTTGAACTTGTAGAAATTTTACTTACTATATTTATTTTCTACCTCTTATTGTACTCTGTGTTATAACTGTGGGAGAAAAGAAAAATTATCACACAGAAACATGACTGGCAACTAAATGAGTTTCCTTGAAAAATAGAGCAAAACGGACAGAAGGGGTGGACATGTTTTATTACATTTACTTTTGTTCTTTTCTGCATATTGTCCTGATTTATTTTAAAATCTTGGTTATGTAGTACTAAAATTTTATTTATAGCTAAATAAGTATATCCCTTAGGCCCAGGTTCATATAAAAAATAATGGTGCTCTTGTTTCAAGAGATATTTTAAGGGCTAAATATAGTTTAGTGATAGAATACTTGTCTAACATCTGCAAGGCCCTGGGTTTGATCTCTATACCACACACACAAAGAAGAATTTTAACACCTTCACATTCTTTGTTGGTGTTGTAGTCTTATCTGCCTCCAGCACAATCTTTGCACTCAAATATTAACTGCCAGCTCTTTCCCTTTTTCACTCCCCCTATGCTGTTGGTGCTTAACAGTGCACCCGTCTTCACAGAATATTATTCTCGTCCCTTCAGTGTTCTTTAATTTCATTTTTGCCTTTTTGTTTTAGCCACATGCAATATCTGACTTTTTTTAATGAATAATTCCTGCAGCTCAGTGGATAAGAGAAACCAGGCAAAACTTCATCCTCAAAGAAGGTTATTGGTTTAATTTATATACCAAATATCTTTTTAAAATTACGTAATTGTATTTTTAATCAGGCATATTAATTAAATTCCAAGCATCAACAAGCAGTTTTAAATGCCCACAGTTAGGTGCTTTTCAAATGAATTGGCAGGACCTATAGTTTTGTATATTCTAGTAAACAGCATCAGTTATCTGCGTTAATTATGAAGTGGTGTAATACCTCCAAGGCATAGGAAAGCAATTAGGTTTTGGTGCACAGTTATACAAGGCCAGTCTGTTCAGGACAAAGACATAATACAAATTACATTTGATCTGCACTTGCTACAGTCAATTTATGTGCCATTCTCTTGCAATTGAAGTACTATATTGAAGATTCTGGGTCTGAAATCAGTAATGTCTGCACAGGTGGAGAATTTAGGAGTGGAAATGTGTATTTCATATGTTTTATATTCTTGATAAATCCATATGAAATCAATACATTAGCCTTTTTAAAAAAGTAACATAGTGTAAGAAAACTGGAGTTCTGTGATCAGATCAACATGGATCCAATTTTCAACTACAACTTTATCAAGTAAAAATCTAGTTAGCTCTTCTGCAGTCCATGAAATATGGGTATGATGATACCTGCATTACATAATGGATGAACTAATCCTAATTATACTCCTAAAGCACATGGGCCATCTTTATACAGCCTTCAAAAATGACCACCGTAGTAATTTCCAATTTATCTTGCAACATTTGCTTATCTTTTATTCAAAACAAAATCTTTAGGTCTTGAGGCTCTAATGGAAGGGATGGCTACCGCAAGATGAGCCAATCAGATTATTCTTCTCCCAAGCCACAGTCACCCATTTGGGAATGACTTCTAATTCCATTCAGAACAACCACATCCTTCCCTGAAGGAATTTGTGAACGCCATCTGGGGAAGGAATGACATTTTCTTTCTATTAGCATGTACGCTGAGAACCACGAGTTGCCTCTGTATGACAGAGCCTGCCTATGTGAATGATGAAGTAGAAATTTAACTCTTAAGAGTTCGACACCCAGAAATGAGCGCCTTAAGTAGGCTGGACCTTTCTTCCCAAGGGTTGGGTATTTGGCCATTTTATCCTTTAACTCATTACGCATCCTTTACCCACCACTTGATGTACACACTGTCGGCTGTAGATTCCTAATCTTCAGCTTTAGATGAGATCCAGACTCAAAGCCTTTGTATTACAGTAATTATCACTATGACAATCTTTTAAGGTCTAGTTTAAATATCACTTTATAACAACATTGCTTCTTGCTACACTTTTTCTGTTTTACCATTCCAAGGGAGCCTCAAAATCTAAAGTGTCTTTCAAAGCTTTTGTTCCGAGCATGTCATATTGAATAAGTGAGCTATAACTATTTACTGCTGATTACGTATTGAGAAAATTTATTTCTTGCAGTAGCATAGGTAGACAAAATTTACCTTCTAAAATCAGCTCTACTGAGTGGACTACTAAAAACTTGGTATAGATAATGCAAACAAAGCCACACTCAGTGCTTTAGAACCTGCTCTGACAAGTTCCTTCTCCACAAAGAAAGCTCTGCTCCTCCTGGGGGTTGGGGGACATCTTGTGACCACAGGAGTGCCGCGGCCTGGGAGGTCCAGAGGGAACGAAGGGCCTCTTCCTTCCGGAGCCTTTTGCCTCCTCTCACCCTCATGTCCTCCCTCTGCAGTGTCTTGCGTGATGTTCTTCCAGAGGTGTTAGTTTGCATGAGCATAACCACAAATAGAGCATAGCACTTTACACTAATGGCATCTTTCCCTGGTCCTCTCCCAGCGATCGTCCTTCCCTCCCGAGCATCTTCTGTGCTGGAGAGCACTTCCTTTCTGTACTCAGAAGTGCTCTTCTCAGCTCTTGTCAGAGAAATCTAATTTCTTCTCATGTTCCATTCTAAGCAAGGCCAATTTTTTCCATTAACGACATAGAAAAATCAGATTCGTTACTCTCAATTTACTACTCACAAAAAAGAGCTCTTGCCCTGGAGAAATTTTCTTTATCATTTTAATAACCTGTACTTGTGAAATGGTTATAAAATCACAAATTCATGATTTCTCATCAATAGGAAAATGAATAAAATGCAGTCGTAGGAGAGCCCTTTTAATTTTCCATTTCCTCCTTTGGGATTAATTGTGAGCAGACCAAATATTTTTCATTAATTTGTACTTTCACTGACTGCCTATATAATCCTTGTACTCTGTCACAGCAATTCAGCTTTGCATTATGTTTTAGTTATTTCACTTTCATTGGTTATTATGAAGAATTAAAGTATTCTAAATAATACCTAGGTTAAAAGAATAATTTCACTCTTTATAATTTCTTTATGAGTGAAATTTAAATCTTGTTTTTGTAATTCTAAATTCCTTGGTGTATATTAATTCCTTAGTTGATATTTGTTAGCTGAATAGGAACTTATGAAGAAAAGAATGACTTTCAGAAGCCAAGAGTCTAATGGGAAACATAGAATAAGCTTGAAGATGTCTATAATTTGTGAAGAGCATTAAAATTAATAATTTAATAACCTTTCACTATAAAATTGCACTAAATTGCATTACTCTGAGTGACCAGAATGACTACTCCCACAAATGAACAGAAAATGAAGTGGGTTAAAGTGAGCGAATACAAATATTTTTTTAAATTTTTTAATCTTTATTGGTACATTACATATACACATCATGATTGCACTCCATAATGGGGATTTGTACCAGTGTAAGACACAACTTAATTCTCATTTGTTCCCATAACCCTACCCACCTAACCATACCCACCCTACCACCCCCCATATACATAAAATTTGTTTCCTTACTTTTTTGTTACAATCTCAACATTTTCCCCCTTCACCCTATTTTACATTGAGCATTTTGTATTTCACAATATATAACATACAATTCTAGGACTCATTTACATCTTTATTTTCTCATACCAGAGAAAAGATGCCATATGTACCTATCTGTGCCCTATTTATTTCACTTATGAGGATATCCTCAAGGTATGTCCATTTAAGTAGAAATGATTCAAACTTATCATTTTTTATGGCAGAGTAGTACTCCATTCTGTAGAAGAACCACAGCTTTTTTATCCAGTCTCCAGTTGATGGACACTTGGGTTGT
>PVIR01008665.1:0-55966 GCA_004026965.1 Petromus typicus
TAAATGAATATATTCTTGAATAAAAGCAGAACAAAGAATAGTACTATTTTAGACAGTAGACTTGGCAAATTTGTTTTATGTTTTCATTCCATTTATCATGAATAGGAATCTTTGAAATAACTTATTAAATAAGATATAGAAATTATATATTTAAATTGTAAACAGATTTTATGAGTATTAAAAATATCGTTAAATGTCTGGATGGAGGTGTTTAGAAGTCTTAAAAAATAGCCAGAGGATAAATATGCCTATCTGAACTTAAATCTCACCACACTTCACAAAAGTTTTTAAAAATCATGCATCAAGTAAAAGACTCATATCACAGTGACATATGTGCACCCATGTTATTAGCAGCTCAGTTTGTGATTGCTACATCTTGGAAACAACCCAAGTGTCCATCAGCTGGAGACTGGATAAAAAAGCTGTGGTTCTTCTACAGAATGGAGTATTATTCTGCCATAAAAAGATAAGTTTGAATCATTTCTACTTAAATGGACATACCTTGAGGATATCCTCATAAGTGAAATAAATAGGTCACAGACAGGTACATATCACATCTTTTCTCTGGTATGAGAAAATGAAGATGTAAGTGAGTTCTAGAATTGTATCTTATATATTGTGAAATAGAAAATTTTCAAAGTGAAATAGGGTGAAGGGGGAAAATATTGAAATTATAACAAAAAGAAAGGAAACAAAATTTATGTATACATGGAGTGGGGGTGATAGGGTGGGTAGGGCTATGGGAAAAAATGAGAATTGAATTGTGTCATATACTGGTACAAATTTCCATTGTGGAGTGCAATCATGATGTGTACATGTAATGCACAAATAAAGATTTCAATAAAAAAATCATGCATCAATAAAATGCAGATGAAACCATATGTGACCTTTCACCATTAACAGATACCAGAAACTTTCAGATTACTTGTAAGCAGAGAATAAAGCACAGATTTCAGTAGAGATACAGTTGGAAGTGCTATCTGTTCATATAAGCCCGTGGATTCAGAGAAGATGAGACGTGGCTGCTTCAAGTTGAAGTGGAGACAGCAGTGAAGGACTTAAACAGTGCTCAGTCAAAAGCCACCACAGAGAGAGAATGTCACATTCTAAGAACTCAGAACTGAGAACAGGTAATATCATACCAGCTATTGAAATACATCACAGTGTTAAAGTGAGGTCTTTTTAAAAATTTTTATTAATACATATTTGCAATACAAAATGATGACATTCACTGTAGAGAATTGGTACATACACCTAACACATTTCAAAGCCTTCAGTTTTGTATTTGATAATCAGATGAAATACTTTTAAAATACTTTCATCGAACATTTATATTCCATTTCTTGGTCTTGTTTACTCATTTTCTTGACCAATTTTTAAATGTAGAAGCCTTAATATCCTATTCAATTAGTGAGATCTACATTTTACCAGTAAGTAAACTGATTTCACATTTATTGCAAAGATTTAAAAAATGAAGTCTGTTTAACACTGATCTTAATCTGTTGGATACTTGTATTAATGGACAAAGAAAGTACAGTAACATCTTGTTTCAAAATAAAATATAAAAAGCAAAGGTCTGGGGATGTCACTTGCTGATAGAATGGTTGCCTAATGTACAGACAGCCCTAGGTTGTGAATTGAAAGAGGGAGGTGGAGGAAGAGGAGAAGGAAGAGAATGAGGAGGAGGAGGAGGAGAAGAAGAAGAGGAAGAAGAAGAGAAGGCAAAGATATGCAGTGCATACAGAAGATGATATTTTTCAGCTTTAAAAGAGAAGCAAGTCCTAGCATGGGTAGCAAGAGATGAACCTGAGAGCATTATCTTCAATGAAATAAGACAGGAAGAGAAAGACCAGTACTATAAGATGTAGTACCAAAGAGTAGATCGGTGATATTTGAGGCTGGAAGACAGGGCTGGGGTAATGGTGGTCAATATGGACAGAATTACAGTCAGACAGGCATGATGTATTCTTTTTTACATTTAGATTTGAATCTTTATTGGTACATTTTATATACACAGGCAGGTTGTATCCTTAAATAGCACTGAGAAGATGGTTTTCAAGTATTTTTACTGCAAAAGATGGAATATGAAGCAAATGCTATGTTAGTAAGCTCTTTTTACCATTCCACAACATCTACAAAAAAGTGTTGGAAAACTTTAAATAATACTTTTAAGCAACTGAAACATTGCTAGCCCTGATAAAGAAAGAAAGAAAAAAAGACAAGTATAGCAAATACATTCCAAAGTCACAGACAGAAAACAATGAAATGTATGTGGAGTTTCTATCACTCATGTGGAATTAGTTGATTTTATAAAACTTGGCTAGTATAAGTTCACCATCATGAGAAAAACTATTACCTCCACAAATAATGAAAAAGCCTGTTAAAAAAAAACTTGACACTAATTTTTATTAAAAAGTCTTTCAGAGATAGACATAGGCAAGGATTTTCTGAACTAAACCCCAGCTGTACAAGAAATAATGTCAAGGATCCACAATTAGGATGGCATCAAATTAAAAAGCTTCTGTTCGACAACAGAAACAGCTAATACAGTGAAGATACACCCTACAGGATGGTAAAACATATTCTAGCTATTCCTGGGGCAAAGGACTAATGTTTAGAATGTATAAGGAACTGAAAAATATTAAACTGCTCAAAATAAAAGATCCAATAAAGATGAATAACTAAATTATATAAACACTTCTCAGAAAGAAGAAATACAAATAATCAGTAAATACATAAAAATGGTTCAACATTTCTGGTCATTAGAGAAATGCAAATTTAAACAGCAAGGAGAATCTATCTTACTGGGGAAAAAATGGTTATCATTAGAAATTCAAGTACAAAAATACTACCTTGGCTGATAGTGAAATGATCCTTCTACATTGTTGACATGAATATAAACTAATACAGCCATTATGGAAACTGCTATAGAGATCCCTCAGAAAACTAAAAATAGAAATTCTGTCTGACACAGGTATTCTACTTCTAGGTATTTTCCTGAAAAAAGTCATACTTCAATGATACATACATACCCATGTATACAGTAACAGCATTTCTAATACTTAAATCTTGGAAACAGCCTCTATGTCCATTGACAAATTTCTGGACAAAGAAAATGTAGTACTAATTATACAGAGTGAAGTGTGACCCTAGCATAATGGAAGATAAACTTGTGTCATTTGAAGCAAAATGGATGCATCTTGAGATCATAATGCTAAGTGAAATAAATCAAACACTGAAGATTAAATATTTCCTGGTTTCTCTTATGTAAGAAACTCAAAAAATAAAATTAGAAAAATAAAAGATAAAAATTAAAAAATAAAAGGTAGTTAAAAGGAGATACTGAGATAGCACTTTTTCAAAAGGGAAGGAGACAAAGAGAAAGGGAATAGAAGATAAGAAGAGACAGTGAAAAAGAATTGAGAAGTATTATATCAACATAACAATTCCCAACAGGGAATGTAATCAATACATACTACAAACATGTATGGTCAGCAAAATATTAAAGAAAAGCAACATAAGAACTGAAAATGAAGAAATGAAACTATATTTCAGTTGACATGATCTTGTTCTTGGAAAATGCTAGTGAATCAATGATAAAACTAATTGAAATAGTAAAGACTTTAATAAAATCAGGATTTAAAATTTCAGTGAAAAAAACAGTAGTAATAGTTAATCCAAATAACTAAAGATGGCAAAGCTCTATTTCATGTAGTCAAAATAAAAACAGACAAAAATGAACTTTATGGAAAATGATCAAAATCTGCAAATTGAAACCTATAAAATACTTCCAAACGTCACAAAAACACATTTCAACAGATAGAAAGCCCTTGTTTTTTTATTTCTACATCTCTATGTCACTGAGATTAAGTTCTCCATAATTTAATATATAATTTAACGAAATCTAAATAGACATCAATGAGGTGCATAAATTGGCACCAACGTGCATGTGAAAAAAATATATAGGGATAAAGAAATAAACATGAAAGAAAGACCTATAAAAGGACATCACTTCTACCAAGTATTATGCCATAAAATCTCTATAATTAAAATAATGCAGTGATAGTCAATAAATATACAACAGAATTTCTGGTATATTTTTCAGAATAAAACATCTAAGAGAAAAAATGTAAGATAAAATACTTAAGATGGATAAATACTTTTAGCAAAAATATAAATAGAACCCCAAAATTATACTTAATCCTACTTTTTCACAATTGCTTTTGTTTTAAATATACTCAAATGAAAAAGCCAGACAAAATTGGGAAAATATTTTTCCAAATTTTACACATGGATAAAGGACTTATGTTAGAAATAAATTAGGTAGTCCCAAAATTCAACATTAAGGAAACAGAAAGTTTAAGTGAGAAATGATCAACATTTTTAATCAGATAGTTCATAGAAGTTAACATATAAATGAACCACAAATATAAAAAAATATCATCACACATCAAAGAAATACCATTTAAAATTCAAAAATATATAAATTAAAATGGAAAAGTTAAAATAACAATAATCATGGAAACTATTGTCAAGATTACAAATTTCACTAATGGTGGTAATATAAAAATGTACATATTTGGTTTCTTGAGAAAATAAATATACAGTTACCATATCATTCAACCATTTTACTTCTAGGAATGTACCCAAAATAAAGGGAAAAGTATACCCACACGAATGTATGCTCTTTATAGAAGTTTTATTTATATTATCTCAAATCTGGATATGATAGGTGCCCATTAACAGGTACAAGAATAATATTATATGAAATTGTTTATTTCATATGATATTACTCAGCATTAAAATGAAGACATTTTTGATAATACAACACAGATAATCCCATTGCCCTTGTTTTGTTTGATGCAGAAATTCTTTGAAGTAATGGAAATGTATTATAACTATGATTGTATATTTGCATAAATATGACTATATACATGTCATACTTAATCAACATCTCTCTAACACAGGTGTTAGTGATAATACATGCAAATTATATCTTAGTATAATAATACAACAAAACAATAACATCAGCAGTGAGAGGCATACAATAAATGCTTTTGGGAAATTAAGAGAACACATTAATCCCTGATGTAGTATTACAGATGAGGATGGAGAATTTCATAATCTAACATAAGAAGATATACAATCTCACATTTAAATATGTCTTATAAAAAAATCTCTGTCTTCTTCAAAAGTGCCAATCATGAGAAACAGACTGAGAATCTGATTTACACGTTTTAAAAGACCAAGAATTTATTCCATATTAAAGAAAAATAAATGAAAATACAACATGAGCACCTAGAACTCTATCCAGTACAAACGATTTTTTTGGATCAAGACAACTTGTAATATTATGGCTGTTTAGACAGAAATATTACTGAAAATTATCTAAGATTGATCATTGTTTTGTTTTATGTAACAAAATAAGCTTTTCTATAAGAAATATAAACTGAAGTTTCAAAGTATAAAAAATGTAAATAGGTTCAAAATAGAAATATAAATTAAACATATATTTGAAATAATTTATAGTATATATATGAGAGAGAGAGGGAGAGAGAGAATGGAAAGCAAACTTAACAAAATGCTCCCAGTTTATGCATATATATATATATATATATATATATATATATATATATATATATATATATATATATATATATATATATGAGGTTTCTTGGCAACATTCCTAAAATTTAAAATTTTCTCAAAAAACTTTTAAAATCTAAGTCAAAATCTAAGTTTTAGCTGGAGTTGATTCTATCATGATTTCCTAGAAAGAGTCCTGAATGAGTCTATTAGCATCTTCAGGTCAGTATATTAATTTTCTGTTTTAGAAGAGAACCCATTTTGCAATTTTCAGTGAAGATTCTTAATTAAAAAAAAACACATATGGCTTTTTAATTTGTGTATTAAGGTTTTCTTTCAATATTTAATATAGAAACTAATATGTAGCAACTATTCTCCACTGATCTCCCAGTAAATGGCAATAAACCTTTATAAAGAGGCTACCATTATCATAGAACTCACAAGCTACATCTATTGTCCTATTCCAAGATTCTTTCTGTATTAAATAGTTGCTTTCTTTGTTTCTTAGTTTTGTTTTGTTTCATTTCTTGAAACACGCATATGCCTTTGGCATATTATTGCTTCCATTTTGGAAAGACATTAATTTAATTCTAATCTTTGCAACCCTGCCAGGCCCTTCTCACTTCATTTGTTAGTCAATTCTTTTCTTGAATCGGGCCATCTGCTTGAAAAACTGGTGTTTTCTGTATAACCAGACTATATTAGAGGTCATTACCACAAATAAAAATATAAGTTTTTAAAAGTTACTCTTTTTTTGGTGATTTTCTACAATACTTCACCTCTAGGTGATATCTGTAGTTTGGGGAAAATGCCCACATTTGACATGTTAAGACATTAGAGAAGTTCAGTTTTACCTATCCCATGTATCCATTGACTATAAATGTTTTTATTTCATCAATTTCAATTTGAGAATGTAACTTTCTTCTTTTAGTTCAAGTTTTGACCCTTTATTTCAAGCTACTCCTTGGAGGTCAAACCGGCAGGGTTAATATATTCATTGTGTCAAGATTTTCCTTCAAGGTCAAGCTAACAGGGTAAATATATGCATTGTGTCTTAGATATTTGCATTTGGATTCCCTAGGAGCTAAGTTTAGATAAATAGAAACTGTCATATTCCCAAATTTCATTGCACTCTTAGAGTTCTGGGCATACAAAATAAGATAAACTCAATCCAGAATTTAAAGGACATGATGAGGAGTTCTAGATTAGGCATTCCAGTATTATGTCATAATATATATTCTAATCCATTTCCTGCTGCAAATCAAGATGATCTTAAATAAAAACAGAACTTTTAAGGTAGTAAAAGTGCTAAAGTGGTAAAAATGAAGAGCCCTGAAGATCTGCTCAATAACTTCATCAGAAAGAGCAACTACAGCAAAATCAAGCACATAGTGGTGAATTGATATGCATTCCAAACATGGCGTTACATGTTTACACATATGAACATCAGCAACGAGTTATAGAAGTGATCTTAAAACTGCTTTAGTTTAACTGCTTTAAGTTTACTACTTTAGTAGTAAAGTAGAAAACTAAAAGGAGATGAAGTAATCTGATTAAGAAAGTTTTTAGACGCTGGAAAAAACTGACTTGAATCCTTTCAGTTAGAAAACTTCCTCAAATTAGGGTCTCCAAATTCATATTTAATATAAACCAATACATCTAAAATAATAATTGAAAATAACATAAACCAACTAGTCAAATATAAATTAATAGTAAAATTTCATAGAGGAAAACTAGCTCCTGTGATTAAAAATCAGTAAAAACTACATAGAGATTTGGATAATCACAGTTTGATATATTGAAATGATCAAATACAGAAAATAAAATAAGTATACATTAGAAATTTAAATTAACAAAAATATTAACTGACAAAAATGAATATAATAGTAACATAAATACAAATTACTTTTGAAAATGAAAAAAAAAAACCTAAACTAAAATAATAATATAATTGTACCAAGAATTCTTAAAGGATAATTTAAATGAATATTCAGGACCACTAAAGACAGAATTGGGACATTACAAAATAAATATTAATATTGAGTTAACTCAAAGATTCTGGTAAGGGGTAGTCATTAAATCACATATCAGCTAGGGCTACTTGTAATACATGACAAAGACATTGGTAATGTACAAAGATTGTCAGTAATAACATCAACAGTTCAATTGTTAATGGACAGAACACTTTGACAGCAATTTCCAAAAAGGAAGGTCTTTTGACAGGCAATAAGAATATGAAAAAAAAAAAAAAGAATCATGAGAGATGCACACATGAAATACAAATACTTATCCTCTGCAGTAGCTAAAACTAACAAGGCAGATCATACCAAATTTTAATGAGACTGTGGCCTGGCTGGAATTCTTATATTTTCTGTGTATTACAAATTTGTTGATGGGCCGGGGATTTAGCTCAGTGGTTCCGGCACCTGTCTTGCAAGCGCAAGGACCTGGGTTCGATCCCCAGTAACCACATACCTATATTGGGTGTGAATATTCAAACCCAGCAGCAACCAGTACCACATACCACAGTGTCAGGCATGGTGGCTCACACCTGTAATCCCAGCACTCAGGAGGCAGAGGCAGGAGGATTGCTGTGATGTGAGTTTGAGGCTGAGCTCAGGGCCAACCTGAACTACAAAGCAAGACCCTGTCTCAAAAAACCTAAAATCAAACAAACAATCAAAAAAGAAAAACAAAACAAAAACCCAAACAAACAAAAAAACAAATTTGTTGAAATATTTGGAAAACATTTCTAGAATCTACTCGAAATATTCCATAGATGTAACTCATGACAAAACCTGTTCACCAGTGGGTATATAGTCCAGATAAATAAATGGACATATTAACAAGAGGACTTGTACAAGAATGCTCATAACACAGTTGATAACTGTCAGGATAATTTTAATAGCAGAATGAGGAAAAAACTGTGATATGTTCATGTGACAGATGGCGCCATAATAAACCATTATGCTGAAATGCATAAATTAATCCCACAGGTATTGAAACTAAAGACAGAGGTGTACACTCTATATAACTGCATTTCTATAAACTTCAGAACTGTGAAAATTTGAGTGCTAGAAGTCAGCATAGAGTTATTCCTGGAGGACTCAGAGTCTAGGGAGCAAGGTTTCAGGAAATGACAGTCTGTATGTTTGTCTGGCTTGTAAAACAATAAAGACAAAATTCACAAAGCTTTACAGACTTGCTTTTTCAAAAGGAGAGAGATGAAGACTTTTCACAGAAAAAAATGCTCACAATAGCTGGAACCTCACTTAGTGAACACTCAAAGGCATATATCATGAATAAGAAAAAGAACCTCAAAAGAAGGACTAGTGAACAAACAATGTGAATGTGTTTATGCCAGCAAGTAGCTTTGTGTAATAATTATTTATTGTAACAGTTTAAAAATCAAGTTCCAGAGACTCAAAAAAGAACAAAACAGGAAGGAGTGAACTATGGAGATAGAAGAGGAAGACTTCTATGTCTGCTTCTGGTTTTTTTTTTTCAGTATATATGCAAAACTCTCTTTGTCTTTCTCTTTCTGTTTCTCTGTCTCTCTCTCCATCTCTGTGTCTCTGTTTCTTTGCCTCTGTATGCCTATCTTTCACACACACACACACACACACACACACACACACACACACACACACACACACTTTTGTGGTCTGGTAGTTACAACTCAGTGCACCAATACTTATCTAGCATGAATGAGGCCCTGAATTTGACCCTGATACCAAACAAAGTTGCTCTGCCCATTCTACAAAAGTGTCTATAAGTTTCAAATGCATGACTGAAAATATAGGTTTTGAAAAATGTAAAATATAATTGATAAGATAGGCACATAAAGGAAACTTTAAAGGAATTCATGTTTTTAAATGTTAGGCAGTATGTAGAGAAAAAGCTATGTGACATGTCCTAGATGACAAGATGACAAACCTGGTTAATAACAATGTGTATACTAAACTAAAACAAGTCCTTTGGTGCCTTGTCTGATGTTATGTTCTTCATATTTTAAGCCACTAACAGGAATGACACTTGAATGCTAAAAATAAAGAGAACAGTTCTCTATTTCCATTTTTCTAGGGCTATTTGCCCTGGAAGCCTTATAAACTGAGAACCAGCACTTGGTCACTACTTTCAGATGGAAAACCTTCCTATAAGCCATCCCCCAAAGCTTTCTTTACTAAAAACAATTCAAATCTTAGACATTTTTGTACTCAGAAGTTGACTATATATTCTGAAGTTCAAACTCACTGTATTCTCAGGTGGGAACCAACCTTCCTTCTCCTCTCTTCTTATTTTGTTTGTTTGCTTACTGGCATTTTGTTTTAGGGAAAGGAAAAGAAGAAGAAAAGAAACTAAATCTTCAGTGGCCCAAATAAATCGATAATCACTCTCTTTAGCTGAAGTCCCCAGAACATTTCAAATGTTTTCTTCTTACACCTGCTACCAAACACACAAGCTGTAAAACATTTGTGAACTTGAACTTGTATGTTCTAAATCTAAGTCGAAGTTATTAGTAATCATCTCAATTCCTTCAATCCTCCCCAGACAGGTGTTTTGCTGGGGCCATTCACTATGAGAAGAATGCATTACTGTACTTTCTCCCCCGAGTTTCAGTCTTGCCAGATATAGTCCCAGATTTTCAGTGGAAGCACTTGAGTGCCTTCTTCTTTCTTTGCTGCTGTGACCAGATGGAAGTTTTGGTTTCTTTTCCAAAAAGTCTATGAACAGGCAGAGGAAAGGTGACAGCTCACACAGAGCAGTGCCAGATGCTCTTGCTTATTCCAGAGCGTTAAGGGACATTTCCTGGCAAAAGGTCAATGGCTTTTTTGGAGAATTTTCCAAAGGGTCTTGGCTTTTGGGTGAAAATCTGCTTCCGTGTACAATCTGGGAAGGTAAGCATACTTAACCACTTTGGTCTTTTTTGTTTACATTCTTCCCTGAAAAGACAAGTTTAAGTGCAAATATGCACTTCAATTCATCATGGGTGCCTTGAGATGCAAATTGGTCTGCTTTGAATGATTTCATTTTCTAAAACTGAGTCGTAATTTTATAGGTCACAGTAAAATTCACAAAAAAACTACCAAATACAAATTCTTGAATGACAAGAATATTTATTTTACTGTTAATTCATGCTGTTTCATGAGTAGAAAGCATGTCTGACTTAGCTCGTCTAATCTGCAGTTTTATCATATGTTCAAGGCAGTATTGTCAGGATTTAAGATCGTGGGCCTTGGGTACAGTTCTGACATATCATGGTGGCATCAACATTTAACTCCTCTGATCCTCAAATCCTTCCTATTATTTTTATGAAATACATTTAGAAACATCCCTGCCATATCATTAGTACTTCATAAATATGAGCTACTATTAAGGGCATTGTAATTATTACTTCACAATCATTTTGTTTTCAATCATCATATTACAAAACGTGTACCATTCCTTCTTAAGTGACTGGGAAAATGTGTTAATGATATTCTGATACTACCAGTGACAAGAATCTCATGGTATTTTCTGTGCAAACTACCTTTAGTAGTAACTTATAAAAGAGAATTTTTTTGGTCTGAGAATTTCCCAGGAAATTGAAAAAAATATTACCATCATTGTACTTTCATTTTATATTTGTGATCACTCTAATGAATGAAAAATTTTCTTACTATTTTTTAAATATTATATATAAATACATATATATGTGTCCATTATATAAATATATTTCCCAGTAGCACATTATTGACAATAATGTTTTAAAAGTGAAAAAAATATATTTTATAAAGAATTACAAAGCTTTTTATCTGTATGCATGAAATCACAATTTTCTTAAATCACTATTATTTCACTTCTAGGAGATTCAAGCCTTAGAAACACATGCATAGTCATCTGCAAAGCAAGACACTTCATCAGATAAACCATATTTCTGTATCTGAGCTGCTAAGATTCAGATTTTAAGTCTTAAGTGACATACAAAGAAGATCAATTCAATTTACTTTGAAGTTTAATTTTAACTTAACCTGGTTATAGAGTATCACTGGTACATGCATTTGTCTAAGTGGAAGTAGTTTGTTAGAAAAAAAATCTAATTTTTCATTCATAGAACTCTTGTGTTACATCAGAAGCCCATTTTATTCAAAAGTTGTAAAAAATAGCTATTAGAGATTTAGTTGGCTTGACTGCAGATGTTAATCTGAAAAATGTAATGCCAACTTTAAACGTTTATACATAGATGAATTTTTTACTTTAACTCCGTTGCAGGACAATAATAAGTATTTCTTAAAAGAATAAGCTGAAAAGAGGTGGATCTTGGAAATAAATCTAAGATCCCTATCATGGCGGCCGCAACGGATGTCTGCAATCCTCCTGCACAACTCCTTGTGTAAGCTGCATCTGTATTTATTTTAACCCCAGCCAAATGGCGATTCCTTCTGAGTAACTTGGCTTCTCCCTTTCCTTTCTCTATCATTGGATTACTGAGGTTTTATTTCCCTCAGTTCCATCCAGATGGGAAGCAAAAAGACTATTATTTTTGCTTCACTTATTTTGATCCCTCTTTGAATGTGTTTAGCCACCTTAAACACAAACTTCATGTTCTTCGTGTTCATTTCTACAATAAACAGATTCGGTGTGAGGAAGCTGTTCTCTTCTCTGAGATGGAGAATCCACGTTCTTCTTTTATTTTTCAATTATCTTTTCAGTTAAAGGCTGAGAAGAGGAGACTTAAATCGTTGGGGTTGAAACATTTGCACATCATGTGCCTACAACCGACAGAGCCTGGGAAACTGTCATAGGCTTTCTGAAAGAGCAGTGTCCTCAACAGAAGCCACATCTCAGCTTGCTGTGTTTGGCCAAGGGAGCATCCCCGTTATAGATCGCATACTCATGACTTAGTTTCTTTGAACAAGCCAGTAGAGAACAGAAACAATTAGACTGGAGGAATTCAAATTGCTCCCCGCTTTAGGAAAAGTAATACACAACAATATACTTTGTTCGTAGGATTTGTTTCCCAGAAGCCATTAACCCGAGCCCAGTAGCAAGAGGCTGACAGCTTCTAGCAAAAGGTTTCTGAGGGGAACAGGCACAGATTTGTCACCACCATCCTCACTAAAGCACGTGCTCACACAGAGAAGGAACGCTTTCCTGGGATGATGGACTTTGCACTTTCAAAGCAAATCCGTGAAGTGTTGATTCTCCAAAGAACATTTAAATAAGGAGTTTTGATTTCTTACCAGAAAATCACCTGTTATTTGTTAAAATAAAGGACAGAAAAATAAATTCCACAATGAATCCACTGGGTCTTGGTTCACAGTGTTTTTATTGCTGCTTCTGTTTGGCTGGTTCCTGTGAGGCTTTCATGTGTGGATGTCTGTGTCTTGCTCCATTTCCTCAATCAGGGCCAGGCCTTTCTTTCTTTCCCAAGATCCCAAAGATACTAACTCTATCACTGTCATTTGCATGAATCTCTGGCTTCACTTTGCTTTAGTTCTCAGATTTTCAGATCTTTCCATTCTGGAGTCCTGCTTCCAGTGAGAAGAGACCCAGATGGTGTTTGCTAGGTTGGGAGCTGATGGGCAGCAGCCAGGCCAATGCTACTGCACTCACCATCTTCCCTTCAGAATTTACACCCTTAAACCTACATGGTTCCTTTGCTGAACACAGAGTACAAGCAATGTCAGGGTCAAGGGTGGGCCTGCTTCTTTTTCTGAGCACCTCTAATACTAGATTTAGTTGGTGAACTTCCTTCGAGTTGTCGCTCAAAATTGTGTCCTTTTCCTACTTTGCTAAGCATCTGTTTCCTGGTGAATGTCTTGGGAATATCTCACTCTGCGATAAGAAGTCAGTCATGCATCTCAGTCAGCCTGTAGAACTGAGGAGCACTGTAATACTTAATACATAGCTGGAGTAAGAAATTATTAATACTAATAAGTGGGGATGTTTTTGCACATAAGGAAAGTAATTTCCCTTTCTTAGTTTATGCCACTTCTCTTCATAGGAGTAAAAACTTTATATGTTTATTTAGCAGCACATTATTTGTAAGTATATATGACTGCATTTCTTTCTATATGATTTTCTACATAGTATTTAGGATCACACTACAAGTGGCAGATCCCAAATGATCCCTGTCACAAATACCCTAATAAACAACATAACCTATGGCCACCTTGGAGTGTCACAGACTGTACCTCACATGTATTTGGTATTGATATTTATTTAGAGTATAATCCAATTCCTAAACCATATTAATATTTTATAAATGCTTGCTATGACCATTACTGCGACCTCTCCTACTGCTGGCCTTAGAAACTACATGTGCATCACTTCAAAATTTCTTCAGTTCTTTGTTCTTTCTCTCAGGAACTCTAGGAGTGTCTGTGTGGGCTTGGGAAACTGATATGTTAGAAGACTACATGTTTATAAATAAAAACTTCTTTCGCAAATTATTTAAAAAATAGATATAGGTAGATAGGATTCCTTGAATGGAGAAGGATTTCTATTTCATCTTTGTAGTCTTTCCTAACTTTTACAATTCTTAGTATAGAGTATGGTTTTAATAGTGATGTTTTGACTTACAGTAATTAAACCATATTATCTTTTTTTTGCTTTAGAATGATATGAGACTGATATGCATTAAATAGAAACTATACTTTAAAGTTTAAATTTGAATATTTTCCTTTGCTACTATTATGGTATAATGTGTCAAAATATTGAGCAGTAACAGCAAGCCACTGTGTCTGATTGGGCAGACAATTAGGAATGTAAATAATTGGTATTCTGCGGTGTGTCTAGAAGGTTAGGTGGATTAAATCTGTTGTGTTCTTTTTTTGATCTTGGGAGTTGAATCCAATACTCATACATGCTACACTAGGTAAGTGTTATACTAGTGATCTCATCCCCAGTGTCACAATTCTGTTTTTGATTCACAATCTTTTTAACACATGATGGGTTCATCAGGATGTAACTCAATCGTAAGTTAAGGGAAGTTACTAGGTTGTAGCTTCATCAAATTTGAGGAATATCTTACTTGTCATCAAATGAATCAATGAATCAAGTAATGAAGTAAACTATTTTGACTAATTCCTTTCTTACAGAGAATTTAAGTCTATGGCAAACTAACCCCACAAGAGGTATTAATATCTGGTAAACTAATCACGAACATTTGTTAATATTTGTTGAGTTGCTTTTTGGAAAGCAAAAATAGAAAAGTAAAAAGATAGAATAGGAAAGTAAAAAGACAGGCAGTTTTAACCATGAAATCATATTTGAGGAAGATAGAGATCAGTAGATTTGGAACACAGGAAATGAGAGAAGTAAGAACCAGCAAATTTAAGCACTGCCTCAGGCTATGAAAATATCTAACTGGAAGATTTGAAAGAAGAGTAACATGATAAAATCCAGGAAATGTGATAGGATCTTAAAGGGCATTCTGGAAATGTGTAGAAAGTGAGGAATGAATAAATAGAACAAGAAAGAAAAATAGTGAGCTATTATTCAGAAAGGAGATAGTGATTACTTAAAATAGGATAGTAGTAGTAAAAGTTGTTTGAAATGATCAAATGGGAATTTTTTTTTTTTTAAAAGGAGTCATACAATTGAACCTTGTAAGTGAAAGATAATCAACTAGGACTTTTTGTATAAAAATGGACAAGACTAGAGGACCAGAGACAGCTCAGTGGTTCTGCTGCCTGCCTCACAAGTGCAAGGACCTGAGTTCAATAACCAGTAAAAAAATGAAAAAAAAAAAAAAAGATGGACACAACTGAAGAGGAGTTAGTTTGAAGGGAAAAGTTCAACAGTTCTTTTTAGAATGTGATAAATTTGAAAGCTCTGTGAAAAATATTTTTTCCCGGAGCTCTAAAATATGGCTGTTTTCCTGTCGACTAGTTGTATTAGTTTTGAACCTGTTTAATATGCATTTTCTGACTCCTACTAAATAGAATTATAACAAAAAGATTGACCTCCTAGGATTGTTGTGCATATTAAATTAGTTATTACACATAAAATCTTAGACTTATTTCCAGGGCAGAGTAAGCATTTATTATTATTGTCCTGCAAGTAAAAATACACTTTATGAGTATGGAACTTCAGGACAAGCCAATTCAAAGTTACAGATAAGATTTAAAGCCATAAAACCAGCTCAGAATATATAAAATGTGAGTGTACATAGGAAAAGAAATGATACAAAGACACAGACCTAAAATACTCCAAAATTGTGTGGTAGGGAAGAAGAAGATTGGGTGAAGGAGAATCAGAAAGAGGGGGCCACACATTTGGAGAAAACCCAGAAAGGTCTGATCTTCCAGAAGCCAGAGAAAAATGTTGAAATGGATGGATCACTTCTATTAGATGAAGGTTAATAAGTGAACACTGGATTGTCTAAAATAGAAGGTGTTTACAGCCCTATTTTCCAGTCTCTAGGTGAGTTGTTAGGATGAAATGACTTGATGACAAAGGAGAGAGGAAGCCAAGCAGGCAATCAGGCTACACTTATCCTGAAACTTTTCCTTTTTGTGGAAGGGAGATGGAGGCAAATAGTGATGGGTAGTTGATTTTTTTATCCCAGTGGGAGATATTTCACTGCCTGCAGGTTGATTGTGATGACCCTGCAAAAGGCATCATGGGAATTCCCCTATTCTCTTCTGCATTGCAACAAATTTGAAATGGAATGCACCTACATTTAGGGGAATGATCATTATCTATGTGTTCTCAAATAGCAAAGCTGTAATTGTCATCTTAAAAACTGAAAGCAAGGTTTTAATAACACGACTGTTGATAGTATTTGTGAAAATAAGAATATCTCTTTTTAGCATAAGAATTTAGGATATTATAAAGAGATACTGAGCTAAATTTTTTATCTTTTAAGAAAGAGACAATTTAATCTAAATACAAAAATAATTTTATTCCCCTTCACTATAAAAAATGTCACACAGTCCTTTAGCTATGTACACATCATATTGTTGATATTGTGACTGAGTCCCAAACTGTTAATTTTTAATATAAAACAAGAAATAAAATGGTCCATGTGTCTTAATTTGTCAATTCATAACTTTTAGCCTAGTCAGCTCCAGTGTTTTGTTGCACATTTATGCTCTTGGGATCCTCATGACTCTATTCTATATTATTTACAGATATCACTCATAATCTTCTTGGATCTTTGTGACTTTAAGAATGTATGATTATGGGCCAGGGATTTAGCTCAGTGATTCCAGCTCCTGTCTTGCAAGCTCAAGGGCCCAGGTTTGATCTCCCACTAACCATATACAATACAGGGCATGGAGACTCATGCCCAGCAGCAATCAGTACCACATACCACAGTGCCAGGCGTGGTGGCTCATGCCTGTAATCCCAGCACTCGGGAGGCAGAGGCAGGAGGATTGCTGTGATATGAGTTTGAGGCTGAGCTCAGGGCCAGCCTGAACCACAAAGCGAGACCCTGTCTCAAAAAAAAAAAAAATATATATATATATGATTGTACAACTTCAAAAATAATTCCTGTCTTTCACATACGATCGACTCAAATGAATTTATGATTAATTATAGGTAATTATATGGTGCATTGTGATAATTTGGTACACATATAATTGTGTGTAAGGATCAAGTCAAGGTAGTTACCTAAATAAGGGTAGTTAACTGAGTTGGCGAGTATAAAAATCAAATCAGGGCAGTACAGTGAATCTTTAATACTTCCCTGAAAACCAATCTGTTTCATATTTATTTCCCTGATTCTTTTCGGTCTTTTCTACTTCTTATTGATCCCTATTTTGTAATGGTATGCATTTGCAGTAACAAACTTGCCTATGTATGACAAATGGCTTTTTTCAGAGTTATATTTTTAATAGATAAATGCATGGTTGTTGCTATTATTGCCAAAATTAACGATTTCCTTATTCACTTGATATAGCTGCTACATAGGCACAAAATATCTGCACGATGCTCATGGGTCTGAATTTTTCCCCAGAATCTCTTCTAAATTGATTTTTGCTAATCACAAGGAGGTTTGAAATAGAGGTTGGTATTACTGTGACCATCATAACTTCTAAAGAGATGAAATTACAAGAATAATCACTACTTTCAAAGACGTGGGCTATGGATGTAGCTTAGTAGTACATCCAGCTGCCTTGCAAGGGCAAGGTCCTGAGTTAAATTCCCAGGACTGGAAGAAAAAAAAAAAGAGAGAGAGAGAGAGGAGCATCTCTTCACACATGACCACATTCATTCAGTTGTTTGCCATGTTCTGGCCACTTACAACAATAATTCTAAGATCTTCAATAAAGTTGTAAAATAGATACAGACATAGTCATGGCCATCAGATAACTGTCTAATGGGAAAAATACCTCATTACCTCTTGTAGCTGTTGTTGGCAAGTCTTATGATAATGCTACAATAAGACAGAATGTTAAATGAGAACAGAGAGAAAGGGTCTCTACATTGTATAAGTTATTAAGGCACAAAGGAGCGTTCCCCTTAAACTTGATTTGAACAACTGCAAGTTAGGTATATAATAAATAAATTGAGAAAAGGAAATTTCTCTATGAATAGGCTTATGTTAGAGTTAACGCACATGTACACACATACACAGAGAAAGATATGTCTGTGCATGTGCTGACAGGCACATATATGTGATCGACTGGTATTTGTATGTATGCTGTAGGAACATGTGGCTGTGTGCATGTTTAGAGCATGCGGAGAAGTAGAAATTCTTTAGAAGAGAGGGATGACATATGCTAGAGAATAAGTTCAGGAGGAGATTTGTACACTAAGCCTCTCTGTATGTGTCTTATTCCGAATACTGTCTGGAAAACAGCAGAGCATTTCAAACAGAGGAGCTATGGGGTCACCTTTGCCAGCTCTGGTGCGGCAATTGAGCAGGCATGGGGCACATTCTGAATGACTGTGTGAAGGCAATGTGTAGGGTACGGGCCTACACCAAGGCGATAGGGAACAACCAGACATTGGCTGTGAACATGCAAGTTTTAAAGCACTCTTTATCTTTAAGCAAAGAAAACAAGAGTACTGTTGTTTGCCCTTTGCCAAGAGTACCTTTTTATAATTTACAAGAGCAAAACAATGATTCCGTAAAGACCACATTTGTTTCCATTTGCTACTGTAACAAATTATCATAGATTTAGTACAAAAGATTTCAATATGGCCCCTTTGGCATGTCTTGGCTTTGCAGAAGGGACAGAGGGAAACAAGCAACAATAAAATGTTACTTCACCGGTCTGGCTGTCAGAAGTCTTACAGGAGCCATGTGGGGTAGAATCAAGCTGTCCACAGTGCAGGACTCTTCCTGGGAACTCTACGATATGTCTCTTTTTTTTTTTCCTTTCTAATTTCTAGAAGCTGTCTGCATTCCTTGGCATGTAGACTCCACTTCCACCATCAGATTCCTGCTTTTTTTTTGGTATCTTCTGTCTTTCATATTGGCTTTGCTTTCTTTCAGGACCTTTGTGACGGTATGATTCCCAGTTTTTGTTCATTCTTACTCCTGTAACAAAATATCTTGAGCTGAATAATTCATAAGTAACAAAAATTGTATTTCAGTTTTGGGTACTGAAAGGTCCAGGTCCCATGTGTACTGAGGGCTGGACTTAGATTTCAAGGTGATCCTTTTGGCAGTGTTTTGGCTTGGCAGAAGAGACAAAATGGAAACAGAGAAACAAAAAGAACACAACAAAACAAAAACAAAAGCTCTCTTTCTCCAGCTCTTTTATGTAGAACAAATCCCATGCATGGAATACCAGGGGATTTCCTAACACAGTCACCTCTCAGGAGGCCTAAATCATTTTTATTAATACATTGCAGATATGGGTATTAATAACAATAATTGCAGAGGATTTCTATCCATACCTGATGTATCTTGCTTCTTTTTCCCATTCTGCTCACTTTCTCCAGGTCCTCTTACCCTCTTTATTTGTGAAAGCTTTGTTTCCCCCTCTTTCTTCTTGTCCCTTCCTACTTTTCTCTCTCCTGTATTCATCTCATTTAAAAATGTTTTACCAATTTTCCAATATCTATTATACAATCAGTTCCTTATTTACACTTGTGGTTTCTCACACCAGAGAAATTGTGTCCAATTTACTTCACTTAAGAGTGTGATTTCAAGTTACATCAGTTGAGCTATGAATATCTTAAGCTCATTCATTTTCATGGTGCAATAGTACTCCACTGAACTACAAAACTACATTTTCTGTATCAATTCATGAGTTGGTGGGCATTTGGACTCTTTCTAAGGTTTAGCTGTTATGAACTGTGCCACTATAAATATGCATTTGCATACATTGTGCTAGTATGATGCTTTTTAATTCTTTGGGAAGATATCAAGAAGGGAAATAGGTGAGTCAAATGGAAACTCAAGTTTTAATTTTTGGAGGAATCTGAACACTAATTCCACAATGGTTGCAATAATCTACAGTCCAGCAACAATGGAGAAGTATATTTTTTTCTCCACAGCACCTCCAGCACTTGTTATTGATTGACTTCTTAATAACAGCTGTTCTTTCTGGCATGAGATGGAAGCTCAGCATTGTTTTAATTTGTATCTCTCCAATGACCTGTGATGTTGAACATTTTTCACATATTTATTTGTTGTTTTTACTTTGTTATCTGAGAAGTGTTTATTCATTTCAGATGCCCATTTTTGGATTAGGTCTTTAAATTTGGAGGGGTATGATTTTATATATATATATATATATATATATATATATATATATATATCCTAGATAGTAGTCATTTATCTAAAGAACATCTCACAAAATTTTTTTCCACATTGTGGGCTCTCCTGTCACTCTGTTGGTGATTTGTTGTGCCAAAGTTTTTTGTAAGATGAAGTCGTAGCTATTGATTCTTTGTGATATTTTCTATGTAATTGGGATTTTTTTCATCAAGTTTTTGCCTACACCGTGTCTCCAAGAATTCTACCTGTTCTACCTTCCAGCAGATGTAGTGTTTTTGTTTAATATGTAGATCTTTGATGTATTTGGATCATAGTTTAGTACGTGGTGAAAGATATAGGTCTAGTTTTAGTCTTTGGCATGCAGAAAGCCAATTTTCTCAGCACTTTTTATTAAAGAGGCTGTCTTTCTTCCAGTGAGAGTGTTTGGCTCCTCTGTCAAAGACAAGTTGGCAGAGTGTGCTTGGAGTTGTTTCTACATCTTCTAACCCACTCAGTTTGATCCCTAGAGCTGTTTTTTTTTTCCTGAGGGTCAGTACTGTGCTATTTTTGTCACAATAGTTGGTAATATAACTTCAAGTCAGGGATTGTAATCGTCCAGAGTTGCTTTTGTTATTCTACATTCGTTTTGATTCCTTTAAGTTTTAGGATTGTTTCTCTAATTCTATGAGATATACTATTGATATTTTGATTGGAATTGCATTAAATCTGTATAATAATTTTGAATATTTGACCATTTTTATTATTTTGGTTGCTCCTTCCCAAAGTATAGTGGCTTCTTTCCATTTTTCTCATATTTTCTTTGATCTAGTTTTTTAGAGTACTATAGTTTTCAATATAAAGGTATTTTAGTTCTTTCACTAAATTGATTACTAGGTCTTTCAGTTTTTTGAATGCTATTAAGGAATGTGTTCCACAAGCTAGTATTGGTCTATTTTGAGACCAATTTATTGGGAATGAGAAGTTGTTTTCTATTTTGCCTAGCCCCCGGCTCTTTGGCACTATCCTATAGTACTATCTATGACCCTTAGGCAAACTCTCTCTTGGCTTACCAAGAAGAACAACTGATTAGATCAGTGATGTCATATTGACTAACATAGTATAATTAGTAACAACTATAGCATCAAAAACAGCCTAGAAAATGACAAACTATAGTAACTATTAATTTGCCACATTTAACCATATGAATTATAATTGTGGTTATACAAGAAAATCTAAAATGAATCATAAAATAATGTATGATAAATTTTCCCTCAATATGGCAATTTTATCTTCAGTGAAGAACATTTAAAAAGGGCTGAGGTAGAAATGTGGAAATAAAATAAAACATTAGAAAGGAAGCTAGAGAACAAAAGAAGATTGCATAAGGTTTGGGAAACTCCTGAAGAAGACAGGAGGAAAAGAGAAAAAGAAGAAATAAAAAGAACAGAACAACCATAACAACAAAAACAAAATGTAGAAGCTGTGTTCACACTCATGTAAAAACAAGGCCAAGACAAAAAACAAAAAGAAAGAAAGAGAGAAAAAAACAGGAAAATATCAACAGCAACAACAACAAAAAGTCCACTCTGTGTTCATTAATCTCAGCATGCCAGCCCTAGATTCAAGGCTGCACTGTCAGTTCCACTGAAGTTCAGGCTGGCTTCTGGCTGTGCGGCTGGCACTCAATTCATTCAGCCCACAACTCTCCATGGGCCTCTTTCTAGCGCAAACTCAGTTCTTTGATCTCTTGCCAGCTTGTACTCTGTTCTGGCTCTCCCTGACACTGGTTGCTGCTAGATGGAGCTGGCCCCAAAGGACTCTGAAATCAAGCTCAGTTGGTACCTCTCCAAGATGGCTGCCAGGCAATCACCCTCTCTTGGGGGAGGCATGTGGACCTGACTAAGTCACCAGCCACTGCAGTACACTGTGTTTACTGCTTCCTTTCAGAGCTGTGTTTCTCCAAGGAGGCCTCTGGGTGTCTGTCCATCAGTCACATGCATCTACAGGTTTGACCCACCCCTCCTGTGTGGTTTGTCAGGGTTCAGAGAGAAAGTGCCACTTGCTACCTCCTCCTTCTGCATTGAAATCTGTCTCTGCTCTCTGCTGAAGGGCTTCAGTTCTCACTTCAGATCCTTGTTAAGACCCAGGGGCCCAATTTTATCCTTTTCTTCCTCACATTGCTATATTCCAGAGCCTGAACACTAACTCTCAGAGAGGTTGCTTTTCTGCTGTTCACCACTACCCAGAAGCCCTTGATCCTACCTCTAAATATGATATTTGTTCATATGATAACTATAGATGCTAGATAGCCACATCAAGTTTCAGCATATTTTATTCAGCATATTTTAGTGGTGTACACTCACTTTAGCTGTAGAATCTCTCCAGATAATGCAGGATAATCTCTTCAGTTCATTGTCTTTAACTGCATTTATTGATCCACTTTGTCATGTAAAGTAATATATTATTTTAAGTATTAAGAAGAGGAAATCTTGGGAGTGACATCATTCTAGCTACCATATTTACCAACTGTGAGTTGTTGAACACCGTCCTCCACAGCTGCTGAGCACTTTAATGGGTTTTTCTGGGTATGTCAACTACAACTCCCTATCATTTTGCTCCTCCTATTCCTTATCAGCTTGCTTATTGATTTACATTAAACAGTCAAAAGGATAAAACTCATTTTGCTACAATAAATCCTCTTGGCCACTTTTGCTCAGTTCCAAGGTAAATAGAAGTTGCTGTGTCCAAATATATTTTATAGAAGAAATTTTAAATTAGAAAAATGAAAGTTTGAAATTAAACCATTTTGGTTATTAAATAATATACACCTAAACTATTTTGTAATTGAAATTCACAATGTAAATTGCTTTAAAGTAAAATCTATTGTGACAAGTTTTTATAAGCACAAGAAAAACAACTTATATTCTTCTCATCATTAAAAAACTATATTGAAAGAAAATCTTAAAATTATTATTGATGAATGCTTTCAAGAATAAAAGGAAGATGTCATTACTCTGTATATTATCTTCAACTTCTGTACAACCAGAAAGTTGAGATTTTGCTAGTTTCAAAATATACATGCTAAGGTGTTACTTAAGTAACCCATAACTATTTTGCCTTAAAACTTGTGAAACTTTTTGTCCTTTTAAAAATTTAACATCTGCAAAAGTTCTAAACTGTACTATCTGATTGTGTTATATTTACTTCTGACACATAATCAGAAAGAATTACTTAGTCTTTTTTAACCATAACAGCAAACAGACAGTAGTAGCAGTCCCCTAGTACATTCTAAATCCTATTGAAGGAAAAAAACAAAAACAAAAACAAAAAAACAAAAACACAGATTTGGCTCTACCCAAAAAAGGTCTACCCTTTGAAAGGGTACTTTTCAAAGTCATTTCTCTCCCCATGCTAATATTTCTCTAAAAATGAATACAGGTTAAGTATTTGGGCTCTGAGAAACATGGCAAAAGTTGTAGGCTTTGTATGATTTAGGTTATTCTCCATGTCTCCTTTTATTGAATAAAAGAGGTCCAACACAAATTCTTGTAGTTATATTGTGGCTACTATTTGGCTTAGCTGATTTTTATTTCTTATTTTCTTTTAACTTCCTAAGGGAGCAAATGAAGTCCATTCTTTTTCACACATGTTTCATGAGACTATAGGAAATAAATTAGAACCTATAATTAAAGAGATAGAAACAAAGAATACAGAAAAATAGAAATAGGAAAAAAAAAGAAAAGGAAAAAAGAAAGTAATAAAAAAGACAAAGGACAGAAAGTGCATCTGTCATTGACTTTGGGGATAGTTTAAAAGGTCTTCCAGTGATAAATCATAATTGCTGATGACTGCTTAATCCATGCAAATTTTGAGATATCTGAAATGATTAATGCGATGATGCCTTAAATAAATTGTGTAGCTCCTATTGAAAGTAAAAATCTGGGAAAGACATGATGTATCTCACTAGTCTATATGGCCAAGCCTATGAATTAAGTAATCCTGGGGAACTGATTCAGCTGCATAGAGAAGATGATCAAAATCAAATCCTTGACATCTTATTGGTTTTCATTTGGAATTAGGTAGATTTCTCAAGGAGCTAACTCTAAATTTTTAATGTGTTTTACAAATATTTTAGATTGCTCATCTCTGAGGCCCCAAATTAATAAAAATCCTACTGGTTCCTGTGCTCTATTACATTTTCTGAAACATTTGTCAATAGCTGTGGCGTAGTTGCATCTACCCTTCCCTCTAGCTGAATATTTATAGCAGCGTTGATTGTTGACACCTTAGAACAAAAATGCTTCCTCGAGTGCATGCATCTATGTTTTAAACAGATGTTAAGCATTATATCATGAGGGATACAGGTTTAGCTGACAGAAAAATAAATAACTAAATGATAACTGCATGCATTGCTTTGTCAGAAATTGCTAAAACTTAAACATCACAGGGATAGTTTTCATAGAGCTGTAGTTTTAGTGACCTAAGTTCAGTTTTTTCCCCTGTTGTCACTCTCAACAGGCAACTTCCACATTGTTATTCAAATGGCCTCTCTAGCTTATCACAAAAGCAAGAGAGATGTGCAGGACATAAAGATGTGAAGGCCAGGAAGGAATTTACTGATATTACTGCTTTAGTACTTACACTGACAAGACTCTAATCAACTTTTGATCATATCTAGCTTCAAAAGAGATTGATGTTTAAAATGTTTAATGTAAACCTTGATGAAATCAGAATTTTTATTACTAAAAGAATAAGGTGAGGATGGATATTAGGATTCAATTAGTAGTATACATCAAATGCTTTCAAAACTACTACATATAGAAGATACAAAGGCACATTATCGCACTTATACATTTTTTTCATCAGTACCAAGAAGTTCTGTTAGGCAAATTTGTATTTCATCTGTTTTTTCCCCACCCCTCCTTTCCTTCCATCTTTCTTCCTTTCTCTCTCCCTTTTTCCTTCCTTCTTTCTTTCTTCATTTCTTACTTTCTTCCTCTTCCTCAGACTCATTTCTCATATTTCATTCTTTTAGCAGTTTCTACATATCAGATATTGGCCTATGAATTAAATTTAAAATAGCATTTTCCCTCTAATATAATCATAAGGTACAAGAAATATGGTGTCATTTTAATAACACACTATAAACATAGAAAAGTAATTCTCCCTGGGTGATTGAGGAAACTGTAACTAATAGGCAACAGTTGAATTTGATCTTCAAAACAAAGTAAAAGTTGTTGCTTTATATTTTTAGTTGGTTTTTGTTTGTTTGTGTGTGTGTGTATTTTTTCTTTTCATCTTTCTTTTTAGTTTTAACACTTTCTAAAGATTTCACTCAGAGCCAGGCTGTTGAATTCACCGGTATTGTACCTCTACTGGTGTAGACACAAGTATTATTCATCATTTGACCTCCTTGCATGTGTGCGTTAAGATTTCACTTACTGAAACTCAGCATTAGCCAGTGACTTGTTTTGGTTAAAGATATGTGGACACCTGAGCAGAACTGAGAATTATGAGTTGGTGGGTTGAAAACCTGTATGTGACTCTCGGTCTCTGTCTTGTCCTGCTGCAGGTTTAGCAAAATCAGTTTGTTGTGAAGGTCTAGAGCTGATTAATTTCATGGAACCCCGCTCCACTACAGCAGCTAGAACTTAAAGCACATTTCTAGAGGAAGGAATTCTTCTTACTTTATGACAGAATTTTATTCAGTAAAATCCCTTACCCTACTCTGACTTACCTGGTTCTTCATTCAGTCCACTTCGCTCATACGCTCTTGGTGTTGACACTCATTGTTCCAAAGCGGGGGTGCTGATGTAAGATGAGGGATGGAACAGTGGAAAGTATGAACCTTCCTCTGTGAAATAAATTCCTAATTACCTTTAGACAGTGTTTTCATGAGAACAACATGAAGGTTTATTATTATTTTTGCAATTCATACGGGTTCATTTTATGTTGGTAAAAAAGATGTATTCTCTTTAAAAAATAGAGACTACATCCAGTTAGATAGGACAACACTTGCTCCCATTCTAAATATGTTTTGACAGTGAGAGAGAAAACTCAATGTAATAAATTTTTTCTTCTAATGTAGGCATTGCAATATTTATATAATTTACTCTGATTAACTCATAATAGAAATTTATTAAAGGATTCAATAGGTTCAATACATTTTGTATTATTCACCCTATAAGATGGTTTTCATTTTTACCTGTTTGGATCCTAGGACATCAGGCCACATGATTTTTAAAAGATATACATTTCTATCACTTGTGTTCCTATTGAAATGTATTTGAATAGGGAAATAATAGCAAAATATTCCCTTGGAACTGGCGCTAATAAATCAACTCCCTTCACTTGCTCTGATCTATAAGTAATAAGAATATGCTGGTCATAAACCACTTTCTTGTTCCTGGCAATGTGCAACAGGGAGTCTCAACATGAGGCATGAGATGTCAGTAAGATGTTAGAGAAGAACTGGGAAGGCAAGATGCCAAAGAAGACCTGCTGGCATCTTCTCTAAATCCAGATCTGTCATGGTATCTTTTATGAGGACCTATGAATTAAAGATACTTGTTCCTCCATAGAAAGAGTAATGTTCTTTTATTCCAGTAATCATGAACAAAGACTTAAATGTGTTCCTACTTGATGTAAATTAAATATACTTGTGCCATTTTCTTGTTGGTATATTTCAGTAAACCATCGCCACCCAAACACATGGAGTAGCAAATCCAAACCAGCAAACGTGTAGAATAGCATGATTGGAAACTTTCCATTTATATAATATTAAGTATTTCATGTAATACAGTGTATTACAAAACACAAACTGGTACAGAGATGAGTGATTTTAAGCAACTAAAAATATATTTACATTGTTTATTAATTATAAGTATTTAAAATGTTTGTAGTCAGTAGTGCGACAGGACAAGGTAAAAACTCAGAAAGGAATTAATATACGTAGAATTGTGGAGAGCGCTTGATGCAGGATGAGGATGATAATTCTTCCTGCCGTTTGGCTAAGAACAGGTGTAGGGTGGAAGATGACAGGAAAGAGGATGACGCTGGTGGATAAGATTCTTCTTTTAGAGTTTTATTTCCCAAGCTAGACTAAGAATTGGTACATGAACTTTATAATAATATTTTTTAACACAGCTTTGTGCATGAACTTTATAATAATATGCCTCAGCTCCATTTTGAGTGACCGAGATATTTCACAATTTCTCTCTTTGACCCTTGTTTGTGGTTTTATTGTTTCAAATGTGTCAAAAGTAAAAACAAATGGACATAGAGACAGTAAATCATTTGTTAGAAATATTGCTCCAATTGTTTACTTTGCTGTTCTAATTGAATTTATTTATTCCTTCATGGCTTTTAGCCACTTCTAAATCTACTTGATCAATTTTTATGCAAACATATTAGCTTATTTTGTTTTTACTCAGGAAAGTTATTTTGCTGTAGTGAAATTAAAAGGCAAATTATAGTTATGACAATGTAGAAAAAAGGGTACGTTTTTACTTTATATAATTAATTTTGGAGGAAAATTGTGACAAGTTCGCAGAATGTGAATTTCCTAAATAACAGCTGTGACTTTATTTTACTTTGCCATTATAGATTAAAATAATGCTAGCACCAATAGAGAAGCGGGGTGTAGTTTCCATTTTCATTACACAGCTTTCATCTGTTCGTCTTCTCTCATCAGCTGAGAAGCCACATAATAGATTCTGTTTTCTGATGGCAGAGATCATTTTGGTTGAATGTGTCCTCTGGGCTAAGAAAAATGGGCCGTGTTTTGAATATTTATGAAAAAATATGTACAGATAGTAGAAATTTTAAGTGTATATTCTGGCATTAAGTTGTGATTTATTATGTCTTGTCAATAAAGGAAAATGGGCTGGTTATTTCCATCTTACTGCCTTTCGTTTCCAGGCATGAGCCTGATTTGCTGTTTGGAATGTCTGCACCCTTGCTGTGCTGACCATGCTACCATCAGCAGTTTTTTTGTGAGAGAAGGTACAGAAGTTGTCACAGAGGCACAGGACATGACAGATCTAAGGTCACTTCTCTTAGCTTGTCTGGGTGCAAAATACCCACATTTGCATTATGACCTTTGCAAAAATAAACAGAGAAAGTGATGTGAGGGTCATTTCTTAAGCCTAGCTAATGAACTGATTATCCCTCCAAGCCTGGTATTCTGAATAAAAATGAAGACTGAAAAGGATCATTTCAAATCCTGAGGGGCAAAATATATCCCTGAAGTGGAATTGTTAATAAACCAATGTATATTACAATGAGTATTTTAATTACTTGTTACTGAATATCCCAATGCTAAGAGATCAAATTGTTTGCAATCAAGTACTGCACTGCCTTACTTTCCAAAGAATTGTAACTTTTAATTATTTCCTTCTACTTGAACTGTTGCTCTTTAAAGAGTCTCCCCTTTTTTGTTTTGTTTTCTTGAGAGGCAGTCATGATGCAAAAAATTTTCTAGAACATTCCTAAGAAAGAAAATTTGTAAATAGTTTCAGTTAAGCTTTATTTGTTCTCCAGGCCTAATTGATGTGTAAATAAATTAAGAATGTTATTATTATTTTGCCCATATGTATAATTTCTTTGCCAGCATATGGGGTAACAATTCTAGGTAGGTACCATTATAATTGGTTACTATGGAAATGTTTTTGGCAAGGTTCCAGAAAGTAAATTGTTCCTATCCAAGCAAGTGCATGATAGAAGAGAAATAGCTCACACATGGGATGTGTAAACTTAGTACATTCACTCATTCATGTATATCTCTGATTTGTGGATGAATAAATAAAGAGTACGGTATCTTTGGTTCTCTCATGTTTCACTTGATTAGGACAAAACGAATAAGAAGGCAGTACAACCAACCTGCAGTGCAGATAATGCACACTAACTCCCCTTCCCAAACTCCACTGATACCCTCTGTGTTTCTCCAGGAAATCCCTGTCTGGCTACATTATATAGCTGGTCTATGATTCTCTGCTTAGGCAATAAATTTTGCTGCCCAGTTGAACTCTCTCCGTACCTCTACTTCCTCCTCCCTGATTTGCATTTTCTCTGGGTACTCGTTTTCTCTTATACTTCCCTTGACTTGACTGGCAGCGCTCACATGTTACAACCTGCTCTTTCAAGTTTTAAATTATTATTTTATACTCTAGTAGCCACTTCCAAATGACTCTCTCACAAGCGTCCTACTTTTCTGTTTATAAAATTGATCCATTTGCTTCCTTCTCAGAGTGCCTTTTTCTTTGTCTTTCATGCTAATGGAATCAATATTCTCCTAGTAAAGTAGGCTGAAAATTGCTTTGAATTTTCCTTATCTACTCCTCCCCTAAAGATCTAATAAGTCATCAAGAATTGTCTCTTCAACACAAGAAATATTTCCGGGATTTGTATTCTGTTCTGCATTCCACTAACTCCTAAATTAATTTTCTCCCTCGTTATTTCTGACAACATTCTAATCAGCCACTCCTTTCAATCCATCCTTAATGTGGCCGTCAGAATTGTTTACTTCAGCCTGCTCATATCATTTCCTTTTAATTAAATACCACTGATAATTCCTATTAAGTTTTTGATCAATAAGAAACATTCTTGAATCCTTAGCGCAACCAAAACACCTCGTGTTCCTTTTGCAGATTCATTTTCTTTGACTCCACCCCCCTATATTGTAAAATGGACATTGCAGTTTTTTTATTCAAATCTTTATTGGTACATTATATATACTCATCATAGTCACTTTCAGCATTGAGAATTTGTACCAGTAAATGATTTGACTTGACTTCTCATTTTTTCCCATTTTCCTACCCACCTCACAATCCTCTGCCCCCTATGTATATAGGCTTTTCCTTTTATTTTTATTACCATGACATTTTTTTCCCTCTTTATTTACCCCTACACCCTGGAGAGTGTAGCTTTGACTATTTACATCTGTGCTCCCAATACCGTTCTGACACTATATAAGTGTAGACTATAACTATACTTGTCTACAATAAAATTTTAATGTTCTAAATTTCTCAATAAACATGCCAAGAATGGCACCCCTCAAATTGTGATATGTTGTATTCTCCCTAGCTATTAATTTTCTGTTGTATTTACTTTTTTTGACATGAGTAATGTAGAAGTTTGGAAATACATTCCATATTTAAGTGACAGATATTCTGAGAATTTTGTTATCATCTTTAGAATTGATTTTTAGCTTATTCTCATAGGATCAGGAACTATACTTGAGTAATGGTAGTCTCTATATATTTACTGAGGTATCTGTGTTGGACATCTCTGGTACGTGTTTCACATGAACTTGGAAAGGATGAGTATTCTAGTGTAGCACTGCGAACATCCACAATTATGTAAAGGTAATTCTTCTGTTGCTCAAGGTTTCATGTCCTTACTGTTTTATCTTTTTGTCTCATAAGCTACAGGGAGAAGGGTATTCACATAACATGCTCTGTTTGTGCTATTTTTCAACTTATAATTTTAGCTCACGAATTTTTGTTTTATACATTTTGAAGATACATAAAATGGAACCTAAGATATAATTTTCAGAAATGTTCCTTGACTTTATTTATTTGTTTATTTATTTTTTGAAATAGGATCTTGCTTTTTCAAGAATAGGACAGCTTTTTCAGGCTGTCCCTGAGCTCACTGTATAGCCAAGATGGGCCTCGAACTCACAGCAATCCTCCAGCTTCTGCCTCCTGAGTGCTGGGATTACAGGCATGAGCTACTGTGCTCAGCATTGTGGTATGTGGTACTGATTGCTGGTGGACATGAGTCACCATGCGCTACATTATGATATGTGGTTACTCGTGCTCAAAATTGGGACCTGTGCTTACAAGCAGGTGCAAACATTGAGCTAAATTCTGGCCCAGAAATGTTCCTTGACTTTAAATCTATGTGTCATGTTAGTACAGCAAAACTGGTACTTTTGGCTTCTGCTTACAAAGAGTAATCCTTTAAAATATTCTTTTAGATTCAAATTATCTGTATCTTTCTACTGAGGGATGAATTTGGATGTGGCTTTTATTTCAGTCTTTTTATGCTAGTTCAGTTTATTAATTTGAATACTTACATTGCTGCCATTTATTGTATTTACAGATAGATCGGCTTTATATCTACCATCTTACTATTCTATTCTTCATTTGCCCTACTTGCCTTTTCTTGGATTAACTGAATATCTTCAATAATCTTAATTTTCTGCTTTATTAACTTTTGAATTTATATATGTTGTCATGCTTTTGAAAGATTTTACCTAGATACTAGGTATATTCTTAAGTTATTTTAATATTGTATTTATAATTTCTCAAATAACATTAGAACCTGAGTTAAGTTTTCATTTTTCACTTTTCTTTTATGGGAGTCTGGGGAAGAGGACACAGCCAGAACCCTTGTGGCAAACTCCAGTCCCCTGTGAATCCCACAGCAAAAGGATTAACAACCAACAAACAACAAAGTTGGAACTTTGAGAAAAAGGCTCAGCCTGGGCTCAACTCTTACTACTCTGAGCAGTAGCAGTGAAAAGCCAAACACTGTAGCAGCAGAAGCAGGAGCACAAGACCCCATGACCTGAGCTTGCCTGTACCTGTATTTGATAGCAAGCATTCACACCCATAATCTCAAAGTACATAAAACAGGGCTGTCCCACAATAATCCTTGTAGTTGAAGATTACATAGGGCGGGGCAAACATCCTTAAACCCTAGTAAATTCCATTAAATTTTAAAGCCAATAATCCTAGTAGAGTAATTCTTATAATTTAAAGTCCCACAGAACAGGACAGATGTCCACAATAATCTCAGTAGTTAATACCGCACAGCAGGGCAGACATCCATAAATCCAAGTAAGTAAGTTCAAGTAAGTCATGCACAGTTCTCAATATTTTTTGAGTTCTCTTTGGACTACATTGACTTCTATGTGTAATATGATTCCATATGACATCTTAAGGCAACATTTAAATTTATATTAACACATCATATTTCTGTTTATTTATCTCCTCTTCCATTTCTTTTATGCTATTCTATTTTCCTTCTAAAGAAAGAGTGTATTCCTTTTTATTTATTTTTTGGAAACAGGGTCTCATTTGTAGTTCAGGCTGACCCTGAACTAACTATGTAGCTCAGGCTATCCTTAAACTCACAGAAATCCCCCTGCCTCTGCCTCCCTACTGCTGGCATTAGAAGTATGAGCCACCACATCGGGCATTGTGGTGTATGGTACTGGAATCAAACTCAGGACCTTGTGTTTGCCAGGCACACATCAGAACCACTGAGTTAAATCCCTGACCCAATATTTTTACTATAAGTCTATTGCTTTAAGTTACATAATGATTCCCTTTGGCAAGTTTGTTCTGTAAGATACTGTGAGAAATGACTTTGGAAATAAGTCAAGGTACTCTGAGCATGCCAAGAAGTTCTGGGTGCAATGATTCTCTACCTTTGCTATTGGGAGTAGAATAAATGTTATGTCGTGGTGATCAAATGAAGTGTAAACGTTGACTTTATTTACTTTTTAGCTGATTTGATTGGTACATTTTATATATATCCTGATCACATTCACATTGAGAGTTTGTACCTGTACGTGATATATCTTGATTCTCATTTTTTCCAACTCCCCTGCCCAGCCTACAACCTCCTGCCTCACATATATAAGCTTTATTTCCTTTTATTGACCATCATTTTTTTCTTTCCCTTCTTTACTAGCCCATCCTCTGCTTAATGCTGAATTTACTGATTGTCTTTCTTGTATTTATTGATATAATAATGTAGCCTGATGTATTTATTTTTTAATCTGGTAAAATGTACTACTATGTTATTACGTGTACATATGTTGTATTTTTGAGCTAAATCAACTAAAATTTTACGTATTTTTCTTCATATACATACATGCACAGATATCTGTATCTATATCTATATATGTATGTATGAATCATCCGGCTTTTAATCCTTCATTGAATTTTTTTTTCTAAAAGATTTTACACAAGGTTAGAGTTATATTTTTATTGTTTTTTTAAAATCTTTATTGGTACATTAAATATACACATCATGATTGCACTCCATAATGGGGATATTTTTATTGTTTGTTAAAGCTGTTCATTTAGGACATTGTAAGGGTAGGATTTTATGCTGTGAATCTAATTTCTCTTGATGGGCAAAGCCTTATTCCAATTACTTAACCTCCTTTTGAAGCAATAAGTTGTCATTTCTTAGGAAATTATCCATTTTGTTTGCTTTTCAATTTCATTAGCATAAAGTTGCAGTTTAATATTGCTTATTTCACATTTAGTTCTTTGATGAACAGTTTTTTTGAGGTAATTCTTTTTCTTTATTGTGTAAGCTAACTCTCCTACACACTTAATCTGCTCTTGAACTCAGCGTCCCTGGGGTCATTGGCCAAATTTTCTAGCTGCAGTGATCACTGGTTCCGCAGGAGAGCTGAGAAACTTCACACAGATGCAAACTTTTTCATAAAATTATTTTCATTGGTACACTTATAGTACATGGCTAGTTCGTTCATCATAAATTGTGGGTTCATGCACATAACACATCATATTTCCTTTTACCTCCTCTGCCCTTCTTCCCTCCTTTCCCTTCTCCTCCATCTTGGAACTTTTTCCTATTCATTTTTTATATTTTGATTGGTACATTTTATAAATACATTATGATTATATTCAACATTGAGAGTTTGTACCATGACACATCCTTATTTTTTCCCATTCCCCTGCCCTCCCTACAACTCCTGCCCTCTATATACACAGGCTTTGTTTAGTTTTATTTTTAAACTATTAAATTTTTCTTACCCTCTTTGCTTCTCCTAACCCCTCTCCCTTTTCCTTTTGCAGATTTTCTTCCTATTTCAAATTTTTTTCTTATTTATATGTCATTCAGCTTCCTGATGCATATTAATTATCTTTTATTTTCTTCTTTAAATTCTTTGTATTTTTGGTTTCTCACCTTAAAATCCTAGCTGTCTTCATTTCTTGCCTTTTGCTTTTGGGCTGAGCTAAGGAACTCCATAGGTTCCCCTGGAATAAATGCAAAAACCTAGCTGCAAAAGCAAGACAAAGAAGCAGCCTTTCATCCAAGGACTACAAGGGACAGTAGATGATATTTTTCTCCCCCTATAACTCTCCCTTCAATTGCTTTTAAAATTTTATTTTCTTGTTTTTATTCTTTAACAAATTTTTAAAAAAATTTTAGTCTTTCTTAGTTTCTTCTTTTTTTTTTAAGACAGAGTCTCGCTTTGTAGTTCAGGCTGGCCCTGAGCTCAGCCTCAAATTCACATCACAACAATCCTCCTGCCTCTGCCTCCCGAATGCTGGGATTACAGACGTGAGCCACCGTGCCCAGCACTGTGGTATGTGGTACTGATTGCTGCTGGGGTGAGTCTCCACGCCCAGTATTGTATGTGGTTTCTGGGCATTGAATCCCGGTCCTTGCGCTTGCAAGATAGGTGTCAGAACCACTGAGCTAACTCCCTGGCCCTATTTCTTAGTTTCTATTATGAGTGTCCTTTGCTAAAAATTTCCCTTCTAATTTCTTTTACTTTACTTTTTTTATTACCTTGGAATTTCATTGCTAAGCCTGAATCTTTTTCTGATTTCCATCGTGAATATTTCTTCATGTTACGATAAACTGTTATTTCCAAATTTACACTTTAGTATAAAGTGTTTTTTGTTTTCTAATTTATAGTATTATAGTCTTTAAGATACCAAGCCTTGTAACTTTTGAAACTTGTTTTATGGCATTATGTGTGATGATTTGAAAATACATTGCACATGTATTTGAGAAAATATTAATTTTCTAAATATTGCCTTCAGGATAACACATATGTCCTTTAAATTAATGTTATTGTTGTTCTAAAATCTTCTTTGTCTTTATTAAGCTGCCAAATATGTCAGTTACTGAGAAAAAAATATACTAAAGTCTCTCATAATTCTGGTCATTTTCTGCTACTAATATACATCTATATAGTTGAGATTAAAAATAACAGTTCACTAAATTAAAATTGTATAGTATCCTCGCTTAGACTACTAACCTATTATCCTTAACTTTTTGGCCATAAAAATCTCCTTTGCTTGAAATTAATAGAGAAATTTCCTTGTTTCATGTCAGTCATAATGTACAGCTTCTTTATTGTATGTTTGGCAGAAGTTTTTCTATATTTTTATTTTCAAATGTTTATTTCAGTATGTTTTTCATTCTTCTTTTGTAAATATTATATAATTGAAATTTAAAGAAAAAATAAAATTTTGTATTCTCTTTTAACTTGCGGTTGAGAGTAGAACTGGCAAAATTTGACATTCCAGGCACATACAATGATAACACATTTTAAGAAAAGTTAGAGGATAAGAGCTATATCCACTCATTTGTGTATTGTTTTTCTGCTTTCACACTGTGGTGATACCACTGATTAATCACCGCTGAAAACATATCTGAAATATTTAATTTCTGCCTTTTTAGAAAACTTGTGACCTATAGTTTAATAATCTTACAATTGCTAATATTTTCTATTGTAATATTGAAATTTATGTTTTTCTATTTGTACTCTAATATAAATGTATTCTGTTGCCTCACTGCTACTAAATTGGGAGTTGCTATTTCTTTTATTTGCATCCTATTTGTCATATAGCTACAGTGCTTAATCTTATTCATCAGTAGCTTAATCTTAGAAAAGATCATTGAAAATATTTCAAAATATTAAAACTTTATTTAATTCCTTAACTTCTCCATATTATTTTTTCAAATGTAAGTTTAATTTGTATTTTTTCCTAAAAGAAGACATTAATGAATGTTCATATTTGCTTTATATGTATTCCTGTCTGTATTTTCACTGCTCTGCCTTTTTGATCTCATACTTATATTCTACATTATTTTGATGAGTTCCTTTTTGTTTATAGGAAATCTAGTATTTTATGTTGTTTATTAAATCTTTGAATACTTTATTAAACACATAACTAGAAAAATGGTATTTCATGCGGGAAAATATTTTATTTGACAGCTTAAAAATATTCATCCATTATGTTCTTTATTTCATCAGTGCCCTACACAACAGTCTCCAAGGTTAGGATCTTTATTTTCTAGGCAACCATCTCTTTGTTTGGGCTAAATTTAAGATATATCTCTGAGTTTTGTTGCTCTTGTTGTTGTCATGTTACTCCACTCTACTCTATCAATGGGCAGCTTGCTATTGCTTCCTGGAAACTTAACCTGGCCTCACGGAGTCAAATTTGGGAGTGCCAGGCTTTCTCCAAGTGTGGCAAGGGAATTATAGATGATGGCATGTCCTCTCTCTAATGAAGATGATGCCATGTGGTACTTAACCACATGGGGTATGTTCTGAAAAATGTATCACCCCATGAATCATTTGCAGTGTGAACTCATGCAGTGCACTCACAAGGAGGTGACATGACCCTAGACCATTACCACGGTGTATTCAGTCTGATACACACTTGAACGGTGTTATGGGGTCTACATGCTTGAGGATGCATCAAGGAAACCTAGTAGCCAAGTCCTCAAGCTCATGCTGAACTGAGATGGTTCTAAAGCTGAACTTCATGGAGAGAAGCAGGGTGATTAGTTAGTGATGCTGGGGCCAAGAGGAAGTGGTACCTGCCCACTAAGTAGAAAAAGTCCTCTTGAAGATCGTAAATCAAGATTTCTTTCTTCTTTTCAGAAATTGTGGCTCCTGTTCTATTTCATAATTTGCCCAAACTTTTATCAAAAGAAAGGTTACTGGAAGAACTAGCCAAAGATTTAATTTCATTCAGAAAATGTGAGCTCATCAGGCACATTTATGTGATGCTCATTAGCATGTAGTCCTTCTCCCATTAGAATAAAAGCTATTCACCTTGTATTACAATTACAGTGTGATTACCATGGATGATTTGGAAGGTTTATAGAACTGTACTTACTGGAACTCACAGTACCGAAGTGCTCATTTTTATGTCTCTAAAATTGAATGCAATTATTTATAAATGATTATGCTCTTTCAGATATCTTCTCCCATCCAAGACAATATTAAAGTCATCAAGTAGTCAACAGTGATGGCACACACGATGCTCTAAAACTCTGAACAAGACTGAGCACCTTTTATGTCCATAAATCCAAAACTACTTAGAAGGCTCTAAAATTTATGAGTACTTTAGGTATTATAAATTTTTATCAAGTGTGGCCTTTAAAACTAAAGTTTTTATTCATGTTGTATGAGATTTTTACATGGCTCATGCTGACTAAAGCTAAGTTTTTGCATGAACCCTGATTGCCAAATGCCAAGTCCTTTGATGATAACATACCCTGGAAGCAATCAGTCTAAGCTTAGCTCAAGACCAACTTGAATTGATTAGTAGTCATTATGCAAATGACTACTGTGGGGGGGGCAAAGAAAAGATGTCAGTATCTAGGAAGATACTCTCCTATCTTGGCTTGATGATCATTCTTAGTAAGTCTTTCAAAATCAGTTGCTTCTGAGGTAATGTTGGAATGTCTTCCTGTACAAAAGAATGAAAACAACATATGTTTAATTTGGTGGTTGTAACGTTGACCAGGAAAATTTTTACAGCTGAATTTTGTTTTATGCATTCTGGTGTATTCTGGTTGGGTCTTGGCGATCTTGTGGCAGAGTTTATTTCTCCTCTTAAAAGACACAGACTTCTTTATGAAATGTTTGGACTTAATTCCAGTTGGGGTTCTGATGTCCAGGAGTGGAGAGATATCTTAAGGAGGCTTATTTTCTCTAGCAAAGTAGATTCCCAAATATTATCTGCAAGCAAACTTGGAAGAAGCACATATCTTCAGCCTGGAGGAAAAAAATACTTCCACATGTCCCTGTGTCTGGTATTTCAAAAGTATTGAGTTTGTCTTCTGTCCCACTGCCTTCCAGTCATGGCACTCTTTAATACGCAGTCCTGATGTGGTAAATTTGCTGGTGGTGTGGATTTCTCATTCTCAGGAACTCTACTGGAGCTTATGTCAGTCCTAGTGTTGCTCTTCAGCTTTCTCTGTCTCTGAATGAAAAAAATAATACTCTATTTATAGGATACCACATTTTTTCTTGATTCTGATATCCATCCATAAAAGGATGATTAATCTGCCTCAGGCTTCAATGATATTTATCCAAAACTTGCATAGTTCAGAAGAAAGACTAGAAAATTTCATAATTTTTATGACTGTAACTTTCTCCGATCTCTCCAAAGCCTTATTGATATGCTGACTCTTCCCGCACCTTTCCTCTCATTTCCTGTACTTCTTGCTACACACAAGTGAGAAGTATGGAATTTAATAGTCATTCTCCTGGCTCTTGCAAGGCACTGATACCCACCGTGAGCAGTTGAGTCCTCTCTACCTGACAGCTAGAGAGTGATTTAAGTCCAGACTCCACCGTGTGCACCGTAGGATTGTTCATGTCATAAGCTGAGTTTATTGAGAAATGGAACTTGAGTTAGAGGTTTGCAACAGAAGAGGTACACTACAGAATGACCTTAGGATAATACTTGTAAGGAAGTGAGGAAAGCCAGATTGGACAGAAGAATAAAATGAACTGGTAAGTGTCCTCAACAGAGTTGAAGGAGTTTTGGAGTTGATGTCTTTCATTTCTTTCTCTCTCTTTTCTACCTTCTTCTCTTTCATCCAACACATTTCTGGTACTTGATTTACTCTCCTGCATAGAAAAAAACACACAAAATTTGAATAAATAAAAGTACCTCACTACTTGACACTTCCTGGGATAATTCCAATTTTAAAAAGAGGAAAACACTTGAATGTTGCTTTTTACTTTTTTTCTGCCTTGGAAAATGTTTTTTGATAAATGATATTATCTCAGGTTATCAGTTTTCATACTCTATCAAGAATAGTTCTTTATGATATTCATAACTAGACTATAAAATTAGTGATCTTTTATATTTTAATAAAGGATAACTTAAGTTTTGAAAATGTCAACCTAATTTTTGGAGACTGGAAATCATGTGGTACTTTGGAACATAGTGTATTTGGCTGTAGAAATTGTGTGAAAATGGTGGTAGTTAACATTTCCAGAAGAAACATCAAGGCAGTTGAGGAAATAAAATAGAAATTGTTCTATAGAAAATCTTAATGCAGAGAAAGACTGATTTTTTTGATAGGTACTACAACGTACATCTGTAAAATAGAGATTTTAATTACTCAAAGTCTTTTTAAGGAGATCATATGATTACATAGAATATATGGTACTCATTGGAAGCTAAGTTATCTGAGAAGCAACTCTATTTTTTAGAGGTTAAATAAATGTTTTGAGAAACATTCAAAAATGAATTACACTTGGAAATATCCATTTAGTATGTTTACTTCAAAACAATTTTTGCTCTAAAATAACTTGTTTAATATTAGGAAAAGCATTTGATGACTCTCAGCTCATTCTGAGCACTTAGGATAAGTTGTGAGCTTGCTGTTGATGAGGCCAGTGTCACACTGAACTTAGGCGCTGAAGATTGGAATGGGACTTGGTAACTGATTCCACACACCACTGAATGACATTTACTTTTCTCCTTTTTTTTCTGACATTGCTCTTTTTCTCTTTTATTATATATCTCTTGCCTGGAATTTCAATTTCAAAATTAAAGAATGATTGATATTATAGTTTGCTAAACTGTCAGATCTTTTAAGACTTTAAGTAGAAATCTACATATTTTTTGAGTTCAGTTTCTCTTTAAAATAGAACGAATAAGAACTATTTGAATGAGTTAAGGCAACTTAAATTTTCTAAACATAATTCTTTAAATATACATTATAATCACATTCAACATTAGAAATTTGCATCTGTACATGATATATCTTGATTCTCATTTTTCTATTCCCCCAAAATGTACCAATAAACTCAATAAAAGAAAAAAGTAAATATAATTCTTGCTTATTAATCATGAAAAATGTAATGTTATGTTGCTATACAAATTTGGATTTTTTTATATTTTACTGAAAAATAAATAGTAGTATGATTATTAATAATATTTTAATTAAAATATTTAGTTATGTACATATTTCAAATGTACATACACAATACAGCTATGCTCATAGTTCATTGGCCTTATCTAAGTGTGACCAGGAAATAGTATATTAAAGAAATAGAAAATTAACTGAATAATTTAACCATAGATTTCATCACAGATTTTGACCATTGGTAATAACATATACATAACATTAGAAACATCCAAAAAGGATTTTTAATGTTTTCACCATCAAAAAAAAAGAAATGAGAACATAGATAATTTTACACTGATTTGAACAGTACCCAATACATACATATGTCAAAATAACATAAATATCTGCTCTCTTTCTATGCTAACTTGAATCCTTAAAAATAGACGTTTAGTTTCAACACTTGGGATAACTTATGACCAAGCAGAAAAAATTTGTTTGCTTGTTTGTTTCCAGCTACTAATATCCATAAAATCACATCTACTACTTCATAATGTAAATTAAAATTTTATACATAGAAAGTATGCTCTTTACAATGAGAAATTTAATCTATTTTCAACTGTGGAAAAATCCAATACCTGATATTTATGTTTTCCAGTAATCCAAGAAAATAATATAAATTAATGATATTTTACCAAAGAATTTTTCTTCTTGTATCTATACAAAACTTTTGAATCATTATTCATGGTAATACATGATTCTACACATCACTCAGTACAATTTGGTTAAGATTATTTACAAAAACATGCCAATGATATTCTGGGTTTCTTTTTCCACAGAAGCAATTGTTTCTGGTTACTGATTATACCAAAATCTCATATTTGAATGCCAGCGGCACTAATTAAAAGCAGACAGAAACTTAATGAAAAATTCAGCTGTATTTTTCATTGAGAATAACTGAATCCATTTTGCCATCAGAAATACTGAGTTTAGGTAAAAAAGCATCTATTTGATTTCTGAGTTGGAAAAATGAATCTTTTTTTTTTTTTTAATCTTCATTGGTACATTGCATACACGCATCGTGATTGCACTCCATAATGGGGATTTGCACCAGTATAAGACACAACTTAATTCTCATTTTTTCCCGTAGCCTTACCCAACCTACCACCCGCCCATATTCATAAAATTTGTTTCCTTACTTTTTTGTTATAATCTCATTATTTTCCCCTTCACCCTATTTTACTTTGAGCATTTTCTATTTCACAATATATAACATACAATTCTAGGACTCATTTACATCTTTATTTTCTCATACCAGAGAAAAGATGTGATATGTACCTGTGACCTATTTATTTCACTTATGAGGAAAAATGAATCTTAAGATGAATTACTGCAGTGTAACACCTTTAGAAAGTTTCTGATGATTGTCTCTAGATGTGACTGTTAGGAAATAAATCATGTTTTTACAGCCCGAGTAATGTAGAGTAACTTTTCAAATTTTTGCTTCTTCATAGAAGTACAAGCTTGAAAAACATTAGTGACAAAGCATTACAGTACAGGGAAACAATTTGAAAATTATACTTTCATTTTCTGTGCAGTAAACTATTGTTTTTGAATCAACATATCTGCATATATGCAAGGATGACTTTAACTTCAAAAAAATTTCACATCCCTATATATAACTGATTATTTTGAAAATATGTGTTCTTCTTGGTTCAGGTCTGTAAATGTCTGTTTCCACCTATCTGAGTTGTATGTCTGACTCCAAAGTCTAAGTCCAGCTGAGTCACACCAGATCCTTGATGTTTCCTCAGAAATGATTATATTTCATCAAAGTGCATTTCTCTCTCTCTTTCTCCTTCATTTTTTCAATTTACTTAGAGTGAGCTTTTCTCATTCAATTCTCTTTTTGTGCAATACTTCCAACCCAATCTGTCAATTGCTCACTTTCTTGGCTTTGGAGTTCATCTCCTTTATAACTTTGTATTTATCCAAGTCTTTGTAGTGGGATCTTCATTTGGAATGATCACAGACTCAGAAATAGTCCTTCTGGAAAGAAATTTTATGAACTAAAAATATGATAAAAGCATAATTCAGATCAAGAGTAAATAATAAACATTAACTAATATAAACAACATTAACACTACATCAGAATGTTACAGTGGGCATATGGGAGCTTTCTGACAGAGTGACATGCTATTTAAAAATACTACTACATTTATGTTTTATGATAATGCACTATATCTGCTACTATTATTAGATGCTTCTTTGGCTTTTTGTCTTAAATTTTGGTATTGCAGAATCAAGTCACTCTAGGGGAGACCTCAGCAACATTTGCCTTGGTTATTTCTTTTTCTTCACTGGGAAATCAAATTAAGTAGGTCACTTAATGATGATAAAGAAAATGTCTATATCTGCAGTATGTAATGAAGTCAGAATATATAAAGGAGCCCTTTAAAGCTCTATTTTTACTTTCAGAAAAAAATTGTTGCAGCTTTCTTTTAATAACATAGTCTAGAGTGGAGTTAAAACACATTTCCAGCACTAATGTTGAAGCAGTAGGATGTTATTGTAACTTTCTGGTTAACGGTGACTCGGAGTGACAGTGCCTGTGTCATGCATACCTCACTCCCTGATCTGAAGATAGACACTTATCCCCTAATCCTCCCATTCACATTCAAAAACACATGTGAGGGACATTCACTGCAGTAATCTTTATAAGGTCAGAAATTACCACTGAGAGCCTTTACAATCATCTGGAAGCCCAAGAAAAAAAGAAGATTTTGATTGAAGCTCTTATGTTATGCAATTTTGATTTAAAAAACTAGAACTTTTAGTATCATTTAGTTATCAACTGAGGTTACCAAGAGTTTCTAGAAATGGTAGAAACTCTTGGCTTGGCTGGCTCACTGTTTTAGGGAAGGTTTTTAACTGTAGTGTTTCCAAATTATGATCTGTGTACTCACACAGCCTGAGAAAGCTGTGCTGTGGGCCTTCCCTGATGTGACTGTGCGCTGAGGGACTGCTCCCTGGCTCATCTTGCAGAGGAGGAAGCAGATAGCAGATAAACAGAATGGCAATTTCCACATCGCACTGACAGCACTTCCGTCAGGATAACCAGCAGCTGCCAGTTCCCTGGATTCTCCCTCCTGAGGGGCAAATCATCCCCATGTAACAAATTACAGATCACAGGGCTGATCTGCTTGCAGAGATCAGATCTGTGTGCAAATTACAGATCGGAAGGCCGATCTGGGTGCACTGGACTAAAACGGAGGCACTTATATATTTAGGGACATTTCACCACGTGATTTTCTACTTGGAAGTTATTGTCACCCACCTTAGTGATAATAGTCTTTACAATCAGCCATTTTTCCTTTTTTTGTGAACTAAAGTTTTATTTGCATATTCTACTCGTTGTGTTTTTTAAAATAAAATAAAATATAAAACCCGGGATCTAAACTTTATCCTTTTCTTATTAAAATCACTATGTATCACGTATGTTTGATACGTTTGGCATTATTCAGCGTGTTAGAGGAAAGAACTGCTGTACTCAAACTAAACTCTCATCAACTTGAATTGCCTAGTAATGATTTGTATTCCTGTTGAAGCTACATTCAACAAACATAGCGCATCTCATAGAAGATATTGGTACAAACAGACAAAACCATGTCTACCCTTCAAAACGTATGTTATTTGGGAAAAAGAAGAAACACATAAACATCCCTAACTTCCATCAGTGAAAAAGGAACTGTCAGATCACAACGAATGAAATGGAAGGGCTTTTGGATAATAAAGCTAATAGTTAAGATAATAGGTTATAAGATAATAGGCATTAGGTTAGGTTCAGTCTCGATTTATGACAGATTTCAACCTTTCTATTAGGATTTGGAAACAGTTTAAGCTCAGTAGCAGTGTAATTTAAAGCTCTTTAAACAGGTTGAGGTGAGGGATACCCTCTCATGTACACATGCCCTTGAACATCCGAGCAGATTTGTTTGTCAGCTTTGTCACAGGATCCTGAACATTTACTTTATTTGGAATTTTAGTCTCCAGTCACTGTGAATAGAGCTGCCCATATGTGAATCAGACTGGCTAATCGAGGAGGCTGATATGATTTGTATTCCCTTTTTATTGCCCTCTCAAAGTAGAATCTGTGCAGTTGGCAATATTGGCCTTCAGGCTATGAAAACTAGAAAAAGCTATCATTGATTTATTTGGTGCTGTGCGTGCATATTTTAAATTTTAATAAAAATGTCATATTTCTGTTGTTTCAAAATTCTTCATAACTAGGGTCAGGGTACTACTAATTCTGTGCTTTCTAACATGTTAATGTTCAGCCATGTTGAGCCTCTTTTTTTCTTCTCCAGCTGCCAATTTCAAACAGACTACATTATATAATTAGCTTTTTTTTTTTCCAAAGTGATTTTACTACTACTGCTAGAAGAGGTCTGTGTATACTATACTGTGGTACTGGAACTGAACCCAGAATCTCATATATGATACACAAGTGTTTATAACCAAGCTATCTCCTCATCCCCCCAGAGGTACAAATGTATGCAATCAAAAGCACTGCCCAACTGTAAATGTCCCTTTGCCATCATTAAAGAAACTACCCAGCACCTGCAAAGTAAAGGGAGACAACTTTACTATAGTGACAGTTTTCAGGGGGTTCAGGCCATTATTGGTTGCTTCCAAGGCAGAAAGTTAGGTTGGAGGGGAACTGAAGAGAAATGAATCATTCCAAAGTGGGCAGGACACGGAGAAAGAAAGGAGTAGACAGGGACAATAGTGAACCCTCCTGGGTCCTGCCTTCAGTGATCAGCACCTTCCTGTCAGAGACCTATTTTGAACATGAGATTTTGTGGAACATGGCAGGTCTAAAACACAAATTCCTCTGTACTATTGCAAAACATTCTGAAAATACCAGTGTCAGAAACTGGTAGGAAATGAAACATATACCTGTCTGGTAGGAATGACTTTTCTAACAAAATGGTTCTTTGGTCTGATCACAAAGGGACGAATAGAGGTAAAGAAGCAGAAACTCATTCTTTGAAAAAGGCTTGCCACTCACATTTTGTGAAAATATTTGGGGAGCTTAGTAGAACATCAAATAAATTTATTTAAGGTTTTTTTTTTAATCACTAATTATATTTTAATATATTACTATAAAAAGGTCTTCCCTAAGAGAACGTAAAGGATATCAGAGATCGGGAGTAAACTAAGCCCTTGTTTCCCATAGCATAGAGATAGTTTAATACAAATTATCTTACCTCTTTCAAATACCAGTAAATGCCCTGCTTATTTATCCCACAATGGGCAGTTGTAAGAAAGAAAGAACACTGCTGAATATGAGCATCACGAAATTTTCTTTTTGCTTTTCATTTCCCTACCTCATCTCTCTCTCTACTCTAATAAAACTCCACATAATAATATATACGAGCTCTTTATGTGGCCGACACAGCTCTAGACAGTTGACTAGGCATCTAATATAATACTTGTAACGATCTTATAAAATGGATACTATAATAATCCACATCTTGGAAACTGTTGAAGAGTGATTAAATAACTTGCTAAAGGTCACTCAACCAGTGATGGGCAGAGCTGGAGTTGTAACTTTGGGCAAACTGGATCCTAATTGTTTATACCACCTCAATAAAAGAATGCTCTGAAGCAAAGGAAGAAGAGAGAGAAAGGAAGGTCACCGATCAGAAGACAATCCATATAGGTCATATGGTTTGAGATATGAGAAGAGAGACAATTCCACAATAGCTTGAATGAGACAGATGACCAAAAAATCCTGGATTCCATTATGGCTACTTCCAATACCAACATAACAAAAATGTTCACTTTTAGCAAAACAAAAAATACTGTGTAAGAAGCTCCTGGCTCACTGAGACTTAGATGCTACTGTTGGAGAAATTATTTTTCAGAGTGCAAGGTGCAACATAAGTCACGTTTAATAATAAATAGGCACACTAGGTCACAGGCTAAATGGTTCCATAAGGCTCCTTCCTGTTCTTCTATGTCCTTCACTGTGATCAATAATATATTAATGTAGAAAGAATTTTTCAAAATTCTATGTTTTTTCATGCTTAAAAATGTTTAATTTTTCTGATGTCAAAAGTTTCACACTTATTTATCATATACTATTTGGAAATATTGAAGAAATTTTAAAAAATAAATGTTACTTATAATTTTTTTTAGACCTAAACATTATAAGCATAACCTTAATGTTAAATTTCCTTCATTTTCATTGTCTTTTATTATTTTTGTGTATTTGTGTGAATAGAAATTACAGTATATATTGCATGTAACATTTTCACATTTCACCATCAATATATTTTAATGTAATCAGACTAAATTAATACATAAACAAATTGTAATTTATTGAATAAATATACTATTTCTACATATTTTGATTATTTTTATTTATAGTACATCAATAATCAAAATCCCAGTTTTATGATTTTGTGTGAGTTGTTGATTTTTCTTCAGGGAAAATGTTTAGAAATTGAAGTAAAATTCTGAGATTATCTTAGGTTTGTGATATAAATTTTTAAACTTCTTTCCCAAAAAGCTGTAGTAGTTTATACTGTATTTGTTTGTAATGAATTAAAAAATAATGAAAGAAAAGTATTCCAAATAATGAAAGAAAAGTATTCCTATTCTGACCTAAGTTAAAATAAACATGAGATTCTCAATTATATTATATTTTTACAGCCATTAAAAATCACAACACGGCCAAACACTGTTCTTTGCATTTGGGGTGAGGACATCCACCTGTAAAGATAAGCGAATACAGTTGAGGTAGTTCCAGTCTGGCTTTTCTGTCTTAGATGATTTCAAGGTGTTCTTTCCATGGAATTTGAGGCTCTCTTAGGAAAAGGCACAAAAAGTCCCCTAATTATTTCTGACCCTGAGAACAGTAGCATATATTCACCAGCACAATTATGGTTGATATGTTTGACTCAGAGTGAGATCTGATTTCCCCATCAACACTTACCTTTAAAATGAAAGAACAAAAACTTCTTTAGCATAAAAGGAATGAGAAAAAAAAAAAAACACCTAAGAGGCTGTAGATATTCTCTCAAAATCAAAATGTATTGTCATTATCAAAGTGTCTGGGAAACTGTTTTAACTTCCACGCATAATTTGCAAGTGTTTTCTATCTAGAAGATGGCATATTCCTCTAGAATTTAAGCTTCTGAGTTTGTCAATTATTGTTTTTTGCCTTGTGGTTTTTTCTCTTCAAATCTGTAGTTAGTTTTCAGCAATTTGTACTGTTGTGTCAACAGTATATGGTGAGCTGGTGGTGAAGACAGTGAAAGAATTTACCAACCTTTAAGGAATACAAGAGAGATAAGGACTTATTCAGATCAGAGTACGCTGTTGCAAGAAAGTACCTAACTTTGCAAGAAAAGAACTGCACATTCAAGATGAGTTTGTTTTCTTTTTATTATTTTTTTATTTTTTTAATCAAAAGATGAAGACACAGGAAAGGACCTGGGTTGACAAACATAACAATAAATTTTCCAAGACATTCTGTTATCGTCCAGGGAGAATTATATTAGGTCAAATGTTGTATACAAAGTTCTGAACTATCAGGGCCCATTACCAGAAGATCCTTTCGACTTAGATAAAGTTATCCGCATGGTTCTAAACATTTTTGCTAATACATGTTTGTATTATGTAATGATAACTCCATCCTAAGGAGGTGGTGCATGTTCATAAACATCTTTACTTTCTGTCCTCTTTCCTCCTTCCCCTTCACTCCATCTCTAGATTCCTTCACACTGTCTCCCTGTTTCCTTTTGTTTATCTTTTATTTTGGTTGTTAAACTAGTTATTATTTAGCTTTCTCATTGAAGGTACCTCTCTGTCTTATCCTTTCTGGGGAAAATGGGACATTAGCTCATTAGAAAGTCTTTTCTATTTGTTTTATCTTGAGCTATTTCTGGTCAGCAGTAGTGTCCAGCGCCACCATGGCTCAGAGATATTTAATGCTAAGAATTTTAACACTTTTACCACAAAATACATTAGTTCAGCCCTTTCCTTGTGGAATTGTAGCTTTTGAAAAATTATTAGTGAGCACTCCTACTGGAAATACAATTCACTGAACAAGGTTTATCCTCTAGCCAATACCTGCAAGAGCTAAGACTTAATTTCTTCTCCTGTTTCGGTCTCCTCTTTTTTCTCCTATTGTCATCAGATAAGATCCGAGAAGGTTCATAGAGTGGAAATGGGAAATGCAAGTACGCTCAGTCCACAGGATGAATTTGTTGACTCTTGCCTGGAAAGGATTTTTCAGGACAAATTGGCAAAGGTAATAAAGGAATTCATTGGACAGAACTTTTAAAGCATATACTGTGGAAAATAGGAGAGAGGTGCATGATTTCCTCAAAATGGGAACATTTATGTGTCTAATGAAGGGGGTGGAAACCTATGGAAAACAATGCCCACCCCTAGAAGAGTGTGGTGAAAGGGATGAGTCATGCTTTTCTCTTTTCTAAAATGGATAATTGGAGCATTCCTTAAATTGCCTCAACCTGTTTCTTTATCTTCTTTTGTTTGTTTTTGATACAGAGTCTCACTTTGCAGTTCAGGCTGGCGCTGTGGTATGTAGTACTGACACATCCAGTATTGTATGTGGTTACCGGGAGATTGAACTCAGGCCCTTGTGCTTGCAAGACAGGTGACAGAACCACTGAGCTAAATCCCAGCCCACAGTTTCTATATGTTAAGATCAAGTTTCTGCTGTTTACTTTATTAAGTAAGCAGATTTATGTGCTTACAGTAGCCCCCCCCCAATTTTTGAGTCTGATGAATGTAGAAGGATAGAAGAATCACACACTAACAAGGTAATGCTCATAGCCTTGGTCAACTGTGTGACTTAAAAGTTGTTGCCTTTTTAAAAGTACGTTTTTTGAAATTATGATTGCTTTCTTCTTTCTACTTATCTGTAGGTCTTTTATCCACCACCACTATCATTATCATTATTATTCTAACTTATTTCCTAACATAAAGCCCACCATATGTTAGAAATAAATGAATTACAGTAACTAGAAATAAGTGGAAGTATATACTTAAGGAGTAAGAGCATTGCCCCCTTTACCTTTATTTTATAAAAATGTGCCCAAAACATTAAGATATGACATAATTATGAAATACATCTTCTTCTAAAATTTGAATTGGTGAAAATGAAATTATTCACAGAAGGAGCCATAAATTTAAAAAAAAATAGAATAAAAGTTTGCATAACCTCAGGGATGTTTATAATACTGAAGTTTGAACTACACCAAAAAGCTTTGAAAAACTGTCAATTCTTCAATGGAAGAATATGTTGTAGAAGGACATTAATTTTATATTTTCTTATATTTTTTTCAACACTTTCAAAGGTATAGAAAAGTAAAAAGCTTTTCACAGTAAATTCAGACTCATCACCCAGACTATATTATCAATATTTGATCTTATTTATTGGTTCCATATTTCTTCTCTCCATCCCTCTGTTCATCAATATAAAATATCTTTAAATATTTAAAACATGGACATCTTGATTTCTACCATGTATTTCAGTATATATTACGGTTTTTAACTTTATTGTCTCTCAGAAACTCATTTGTCTGGTTCCTCCTTGAGAGAGTATCAGGAAGTGGTGGATAGAGTAGAAAGTGGGCTCCAGTTGGAGAAAATAAGTCACAGGCGGTTCCTGTAGCTGTCCTTTACTAATTACAACATATTTAACTAGAAATGAAAAAATATTAAATTGCACATACTTAAAATTAAACTCATATGTAAATAATTCATTAATCAAATAAAATTATGATGAAAATTATAAAATTTGTAGGTGAATAATAAAAATAATATATATGTCAGCATTTGCCATTGTGAGACAGATATCATGAGTAAAATTTGTACCTTTAAATACATTATTTCCAAATAAAGAGACAATGAGTATTACTGATCTAAATACTTTTATACATAGAAAAGAAAAATTAAAAGAAAGTAGTTAAAATAAACTATTTTCAAGTAATATTGAAAAGCAAACCCAGTATGATGAAAATCGAACTACCAAAAGCCAAAATTTGATTCTATTGGACTAAGGTCATTCACATGCCTTAAGAACAATTATTGAGAAAATTTAAGAAAAGATGCAAGTAAGTAATATTAGAAAATAAAAGGATAATATATGTAAATATAGTGGAGAATAAAACTCACTACAGTAGTACATAAAATTTACATCAATAATGCTGATACTGATACTAATAACATAAGTCAAATCTAATTTAGTAGTAACAACTTACAAAGAGAAAGTTTAAATTCCTTACAGGTATTAAGAAATTAAATTGGTAATTAAAAATCTTCAAACTTATTCACATTAGTCTCTAGTCAAAATGCAAAATAACGTGACCACTTTGGGAAAAGATTTGATGGCATCTTACAAGAATAAATACACAGGTACTTGGAAACAATAATTTCACTCTAAAGACTTTACTTCCCAAATGAAAACATGGAACCATACAAAAGAATTGTTCTTAGTGTTTATAAAAATTAATTAACAGTAAGCAAAATCAAGAAACAATCAAAATGTCTATCCATGGGTGAGTAGTTGCATTATGGTATATTTATGAAATAGAAATTATTTAACAATAAAAAATGCATTACAAAAAATATGGGCAAAACTCACAAACATTATACTGAATTTTCAAAAAAGGAAAACAATAGAGTATATGTTGTATATGCTCTATTTCTTTGTAATTTATTATTTTGAATTTATTTGTATGAAGTTTCATACATAGTAAAGTAATATAAAATGGAAATTTCAGAAGAGCAGTTGTCTGTTTCATGTGGATAAGGTTCATTGAGATTACACGTGAAGGGACTTTGTGAAATAATGGCAAAGTTCTCTAGTCTAGTACAGTAAAATATACCACTGTGTCAAAATTACCCCACCTGTATATCCTCACATGATATGAATATTACATTATAATCATTAAAATGGGCTAAAACTGTAGCTTAGTAATAGAGTATGTGCTTAGCATATGCAAGGTCTTGGGTTCAACACTCATTTTGTTATTGCTAAACAGGTAATAATATCCCCACGAGGTACCAGGGAAAAATTTGGATGATCCAATAATAATATGATTTTGATAGATCTCAAAGCTAGATGATGACATTTATTGTACTAACACGATGACTTTGTGTATGCTGAAATGTATTTAATATTAGAATTTCAAAATACATTGAGAATGTACAGACTTACCAGAGGTTAAAGGTAGAAAGCTACGATTACTTCAATAAATATATTTTTAAAATTTGTAAAATTTCACATATTTCTTAAGAAAAAAATGTCGTAAGTGATAAAGGTAATTTCAATGAACTGGCAGGAATTCCAGAAGTAGCTTGTTATAGTTTGTACTCAATGTCCCCCAAAGCCTGTGATGCTCATTAGAGGGGTTTAGGAAGCAGCTACATCTGGGATGAGTGGATGTGGATTAAGGGTGTGATAATTGAATTAGTTCCCTGACTGGTTCAACTTTGTTCTGGTTGTGGGTGACACCGACCAACAGGCTTATCACCTGGATGAAATATAAAGGGAAGGACAAAAGACTCTGCTGCTCTTTCCATGGACTTCTCCTTCTCCAAGGTGTCTCCTATGGCTTCTACAGAGATATCCTCCCAAAGCCTCACGCAATCATACGCTGGGAATTTGGGAAGTGCCTCAGTTTAGGGTGTGTGACACTCTGTAGTAGGCTTTGGATAGTAGCAGGCTATATTGTTTCCTCAAAACTAAGAACTAAGGTTCTTTTTTTAAATTCAAAGCTAAGACACCTGTTATTATTAAGATCTCCATCTCAAATGTCTCCCAACAGCCTCACATTCAGAAGGGGAGTTTCTGGAGGAGACTGGCTCATATTCTTCAGTGGAACAGTCTGTCAATTAGTTTGGAATTGACTGTGCTGCTGCTAAGTGGGAGGTAGGTTGGGGTCATGAGTGTCCTGGGAGGGTCAGCACTTGACCTGGGATTTTGTTCTCTCTCTCTTCCTGGAAGCATGGGGTTGAGCACCTTTTCCTCATCAGGCCTCTCTCTCATCCTGTGTCTACCTTGGAGCAGCCAGTCACCCAACTGTGCACTGAAACTGAGCTGAAAAAACATCTCCCCTGAAGTTGCTGGTGTTGAGCATTTTAACCCTGCAACAGGAGTGTGGCCAAAACAATAACTCCGGCAGCCGTTATGGCTTTTCTAACTTTGTTCAAGATATGAGGTGCTACCACTGCTAATATGATTGTAGTGATGAACAATGAGAAATGCATATAAGGCAATTACCATTATGCTGGCAAATGAAAACATATTTTGTAAATTATAATTGCTCTTATTAATACTATTTATTACAGTCAATGTACTTATCTGCTTTTTCTTTTTTTATATTATTTGTACTGGGAATTGGAGCTAGGGCCCTTACCCTGAGCTACATCCCAAGCCCTTTTGTAATTTATTATTTTGAGACAGGGACTCACTACATCATTAAGTTGCCCAGGTTGTGCTGAAATTTGCAATTCTCCTGCCTCAGGTTCCCAGACTGCTGAGATCACAGACCTACACTACCAGGCTCAGCTTTCTTTATTTCTAAAGTAAGATTAGTTGATATTCACAAGATGCTAATATTTGTTAATATTCATGATGTAACAAGAATTGCTAATGTTCATGAGGTGTTTATAACATAAAATAGATGACTTTGTTTAGTTTTAATTTAAATTTATGTAATAAACTAGACCTAGATATATGCAGCAATTTAATATTTCTATTTGTAAAGATTTTACTTACATATCTATAAAAACTTCAGTTTCAGTGGGCTTTAGGGAGGAAAAATGATTCATATAGAACTTATTTTAAAGTAGAAAGTTAAAAAAACCTGCTGAGTCCACTTAAAAATAAAATAGTGCCTTTACAACAATTATAAATCACTTTCACAAATTCTATTAGAAACATTACATAAACAGTAAATTAGTAAATATTGCAAAGAAAAAGTTCCATGTAGTTATTCAAATTATGCAGCCATATTATAGTGCTTTTTGTTTTTAACAGGTGTACATGACTATAATGATTATTTTGTTAAAATGTTTCTATTTCAAAGTTTCCTCAGATGTTCAATAAAATAGTCCAGTGAACTAGGCCAGGAACACATTAGCTTTGGAAAATTATTTCAACAACACACAGACCCATCAGTGGTGTTATAACTAAGGCCATTGTTGAAATTGGCACTTTGATCAAATCAAACAAGAAAAACTCCCAAACTGAGTACAGATTCTGCATATATAGTGAATTACTCATCAAAGTATTAATAGTATTAAGAAATAATAATTCACAGCTAACATGGAAGGTAATATGTGATTTCTGTGAATGATAGTGTTTGGGAGAATTTAGGGAAAGCCATTAACTTGGAAGATTAAAAACATGACGGGCAGTGAACTATGAAAGTGGTTTTCACAAAGACAAGGGCACCAAAAAGCTTTATCATAGTGAAATCGTTTCTGCTTGGAAATGTACAAGATATGTAAATGAGTGAGCCCTGTTAATGTTAAGGTATAATTAGCAACTGTTTCTGGAGATCTTATCAAAGATTTAAAAAACAGGATGAAATTTTTTCCTTTTGTGTTCTGTTTTTATATGCTGAATTCAAATTCATGATGCAAGAATAAGTAGACTATATTCATGTTCCATTCAGACCGTCATTCATTTCCGTAACCCTGGGTTTCTTATGTGTGAAGGCTTCACTTCTTCTGTAGACTTTGCATACGTTCAGGGCATCCCAGCTCTTATTTCTCCCGGGTTTGTTCCTAAGATCTCCCAGGCACAGTGACGATGGCAAACAAGCATGCGGCGCCCTTCTGGCTCACGCTGGGACCTCATCTTCTCAAGGATCTTAATGGTAGGTGACAGTTTACTATTATTGTCTCTCTTTACAAATAAGGAAGTGAGTTGGAAACAAAGATATTATGGTAATTTGTTCATGATCACACAGCTCCTATGTAGGTAGATGGCAGATGAAAGATTTTTATCCTACTTAAAACAATTTAATATAAATTTAATCTCATTTTGGTACCCAATGTGTATATGTATGTATGTATGTGTGTATGGATGTGTATAAATATATTTATGTGTTTTATATAACATATATACGTATGTATATATAACATATATGCGTATGTATATATACATATGTATATATACATTCATATATATCTATATCTATGTATATGTATATAGATATAAATATAGATTTTTTGAGACAAGGTTTTACTTCGTAGTTCAAGATAGTCCTGAATTTACCCTCGGACTCAGCAATCCTCCTGCCTCTGCCTCCTCAGTGCTGGGATTACAGGTATGAGTCACCACACCTGGCACTATAGTATGTGGTACTGATTGCTGGTGGGCATGAATTACCACACTTGGCATTATTGTATGTGGTTATTGAGGATCAAACCTGGAACCTTGTGCTTACAAGGGAGGCACCAGAACCACTGAGATAAATCCCCAGTCCTACACAATATATATTAAAAATTCCTTCCATCTACTCTTTCTTATAATCTCACTCCTCTCCTTTTCCAAGTGGATAATTTTGGAGCAAATCTGAAATAGTCTATAAATATTAGTGTACATATTTCTGGAATGTATGGACCTTTATATGAATTTACAATTATTTCTCCATATTCGCCTCAGAAATGCACCTTTCTATGTATAAAGCAGGATTTCAACAACATTTGTGCATTTTGTGTGGTTGTCATGGAGCTTAAATTCACTTTAATCTGTGGACTTCCCTCCTCCGGATTTTCGCTCTGTCTGTTTTCTCATGGACTTTCATGCATGGAAAGTAAATTTTACTGTGTGGAATATTCCAAGTTATGGTTTTGTTGGCTGCATCCTCGTGCCAGAGCTGAGCATGCTCCTCTCTTCTCTGTGCTCCTTGTAAAATCGTGATCACACCCAGAAGCTTAAAGTAATTTAGGGTTTGGGGGGTTTACTTTGATTTTCATTTCGTTTGGTGCCTTTATTGGGTTTTTAAAACGCTGCCATAGATGCAGCACGAGGGTTTGCACACCGCTGAGTCGGGACTCTGTGATTTTAGTGAGAGCACTGTACGTTTCGCGAAAACACTCTGATCCTTCTGTCCTTTTTAGCTGCTTCGCTGTTGTCCCTTGAGTCTTCTGCCACCGTATCACTGTAATGTCCTGGACCTCTGTCCATCCATCGCGCGGTGTGTCATTCTTACTCTGTATACAACCTTCTTTGTAATATTTATCAAATCTCAAAATTTTGAAACAATTTGTTGGTGTATCTCATCCCTAATGATTTGAATTTAAAGGATATGTTTTCATCCATATTTTTTCACAGTTAATTTGTTGTTGTTTATTATGCTGGTCAACTTTTATTGTCGAAAGCTCATTCTGCCTATTAACTGGATTCTACTTTATACTTCTAGACAGATAAATGTCTTTATAAAAGAGTGAAACTGAGGTAACAGTAGGAATCTCATTATGTCTAAAATGATTACCTACTTATTTGGGGTATTTATTTGGACCTTTGCACCAGGTACATCTCAGTCTGTTTCTTTTCTTTCTTTTTTTTTTTTTCTTCTGTATATAGCTTATTAGCACATTTTAGGGTATATGTTATGATCACATTCTTCATTGGGAATTTGTACCTGTACATGATGTATTTTGATTCTCATTTTTTTCCCATTGCCCTGCCCTTCCTCAGTCCCACCCCCATATACATAAGCTTTGTTTCCATATTTTTTTTAACCATTGAATTTTTTGTTTCCCTTCCTTGCTTTCCGCTGTTCC
>PVIR01008666.1:9396-56084 GCA_004026965.1 Petromus typicus
TATTTCTTTAAAGTCCTACAAGTGGCTCAATGGTAGAGGATTAGCCCACCATTCATGAGGCCCTGGGTTTCATTCCCAGCACCACCAAAACAACGTAACAAAATGGAGCCAGGCATGCCTGTCATCCCAGCATTCTGGAGGCTGAGGCAGGATCGCCTATGGTTCAAGGTCAGCCTGGGCTTCACAGTAAGTTCAAAGCCAGCCTAAACTCTGAATTACAAAGCAAGACCTTGTCTCAAAAAAACAAAGCACACAAATCCCACACCCACTACTGAGCAGAGCAAGTGATCAGAAGTCCTTGTACCTACTGAGCAAAGTGACAGACAAGCTCAGACTTAAGAAGCCAGGAATGAGGGCTAGAAATGCAACCAGGTCATTTGAGGAAATAATGTCGCATAGCAACCGGGCCCTCCTGTCCACCTCTGCCTTGGGGACAGAGGGACCAAACTGGAGGTTGGGAACTCAGTGAGCCAAGGAGGTGAAAAGAGCTTGCACCAGGCCTGACAGAGAATTGGCACTTGGCATTTACTTGGCTTCACTGTCTAGTTTGGGCAAGAGAGAATTTAAAAAGCAGACAAGCTGTCCAGCAGGCAGAGGAAGGGGTAGGGAGAGCACTGACCGGCCCAGCTTGGGGAGGGCAGCCAGATGGCTGGGCTGGGAGGCCGGTAAGATGTAGGCAGCAGAGGGCAGAAGGCCACAGGGCTTTCCTCTCCCAGAGCCCAGCCTCAGTCAGCCCTACCACCACACCCACAATCACAGCCGCAGCAGTCACATCTCTTGGCCCAGAGATCAAAGCAAGCCTGAGCCCTGGCCACCTCCAAGGCCTGATCTTTCTGCCACTGGGGCTTACCTCACTCTCCCCAATGAGGGCAGCCAGCTGCTTGGCCCGCTGGTCCATCAGGCTGACATGCTTAATGGGGTTGATCAGGGCCTCTGCATAATCTGGAGGAGAAGAGGCCAGGGGCTCAGATGGAAGCCCTCAGGATATGCCCTCCCTCAGCCAAAGGACTATCACTATGCCCACCCTCCTCAAGGGCCCCCTCCTTGGCCTGGCCCTACAAGACCAACACCGGCTCACCTTGGCGGTCACCTGGGATGTAGTCAGAGGCCTCAGTGTAGATGAGCAGGGCCGGCAAGCACAGTGGCTGGTTGGCCTCATTGCGCAAGCAGACATAGTGGTACCCTGAGCAGTAGGAGGAGAGGTCACTGGACCTGGCCATGTCCCTTACATACATTGTCCTTGCGCTGCTTAAGCCCACCATGGCCTCACCTGAGCGGATAGCAGAGACAGGCAGGATCCGGTGCCCCACGAACTTGCCGCCCTCCTCAAAGGCCGCAATGCGAAGTGACGCCAGTGTAGGTAGTACGACCTGTGGGACCAGACCACTGCGTCAGAGTGGACACATGGCCACTGGGCCGCCATGCCATGCTTGGGCAAGCTAAATACTGACCACTGTCCCCATGGAGCTGACCCATACTTCCACAGCCTGACCCCATGGTGACTAGTAGCCATAAGGGCCTTGGGCCATAAGCACAGACAGAGAAGGCCACCAGGTGACAAGTCAAGTTATTATGAGGTTAGAAACTAGAGAATGAGCTGAGAGTTGGGGACTGAGGACAGCCTTAGCTTAGCTCTCAGTTCCCAGGGAACACCAGCACCCGCTTGGGTTTCTAGCCTCCAAGACAGGGCAGGCTATGTCCACACCCCACTTTGGGGGGACAGGTCCTTCTGTGGCTTCCCTTTTTACCTCCTCTTTGCTCATACAAGAGAGCAAGGAATCCTGACCCTGAGACACACAGGGCCTGGGAGGCTCCTGTCACCCACCTGAGAGCCCAGGCAGGTCTGGGCAAGTACAACTCAGAGCTTACCTTGGGGAACTCAAAGATTTCTTCATCCCAGACAGGGTTGAAGGAGTTTCCCTGAGACGTCCGAGTGCGGTATTTGCGCCGTGTATCAATAGGAAGTCCGAACATGTCTACCTCCACGTAGATGCCCACCTTCCTGTCAGACAGGAACTGCCCCGAGATCACCTGGACAGGTAAGCCAAGGAAGCTTAGCAGCTGCTCAGATTACTGCCCCCAGGACACGCTGGCCCAGGTCTTTCCAGTCCCACCTTGACCCGCAAGGCATTGGCCACAATGCCATCCACAATAACTTCCGTGAAGGGGTCGAAGGATTTGTCCGGCCGCCGCATGAACTCAGGCTTGAGCAGGTACCCACTGTGCCCATTGTATTCAAACACACCTGCATTGAGCTGCATTGGCAAGTCTGGGGGCAAAACAGGCAAGGCGAGGTGAGTAAGGTCAAAAAACCAACAGGGAAGAGCCACAGAGAGGAGGACCGGAGGTTCCTAGGGGCCAGGACTCCAAGGTCTAGAGACAGGAGTGGAATCACCCAAATTCAGGAAAGATCAGGCAGGTCAGGGGTCTCACTGGGGTCTGTCCAGGTGTGAGTTCAGGATCTGAGATTAGATAGGATCAGACGACCCTATAGGTAAAGCCCACACCATCATGGGTCAGAAGTCAGTAGGAAGCGCTGGAGGAAGGGGCTAGGTCAGGGTCAGGTAGGCCAGGGCTCACCCAGGGTCTGGAAGTTGAGCGCCACGAGCTGGCAGCCCACATTCCAGAAGAGCTGGGGCATGTAGTTGGAGGAGTCCACACGGGTGCCCTTGGGGTAGATGCGGCTCAGCTGCTGCTTATTGTATCTGAGGTTGGCAGTCAGGGCCACATAAGGAACCAGCACCCACCCTCTGTCAGTCTCCTCCTCGTTCCCAAGCCCCACCTTCCTGCAAACCCCATTGCCCCAGCAAGTGTCTCCTGTGCCCCACTGTACATTTTCTGCTGTACCCCATTCTCTGCCTGGCCATGCTCTGTGGCAGTCCAGACCTGCCCGAATCCCAGGCCTGAGTGCTATGTGCCAGGCTCCCGCACAGGTGCCAGCAGGGCTGGAAAGCAGAACCACCTGCAGGCTCTCTTTCCCGACCCACAGTGCCTGGTAGGATACTCCACAAACTCCATGGGGCTCTTGGTCAGTTGCTCCATGGCCTTGGTCTCCACAAAGGAGGACATCTCGAAGCACTTGTTCCTTTCTGGGGAGCAGAAAGCAGAGGGAGGATATCAGATCCAACAGGGCCAGGGAGAGTCAGCTCCCACCCAATCACCCACCCCACTCACTGCGAGCAGCCTCAAAGGACTTGAACTTGACGGGCTCAATGTAGTTGACAAGAGTCGACATCTCCTCAGTGGCGTTGACTTCACTGCTGGCCGTGCCCTGGGGTCCCCAAACCCAGGATCAGCCACACTGGATGTTCCTTCACTTGTCTCCACAAAGGAGGGACTGACTCCTTTCCCATCCCTATGATCCAACGCCCTCCATCTTTCCCCAGGACCCCATCCTCCCCATGGCTCTGAAAATTGTCTTGCTCCCTGCCTCGGGAGCCCCTCCAGGGTTCCAGACTGCACCGCATGTCTGTACCCTTCCCCCTGGTTTATTCTTGCCTCCCTGACACTCCCCCTCTGACCCCCGAAGCTAGAACCTCTTAGGCCACCCTGGGGGTGCAGTTCTTCACGAATGCATGAGCCCAAACTTTCATTCCCAGCCACCGCTTCCAGTCATTGTCCCCTTGCCATCCGCTCTCAATTCAGCCACTTTGTTGAGAGCCCTGGCCATCCCTGTCCAAGCCCTGCCTACTCTCACCCTCCTCAACGCTCCTACCAGACAGACCTTTTCTGTCACTTCCATTTCTTAACATTCCCCACAACACACTCCTTTTTTGTACCGGCCCCTCCTCTTGCACTTTGTCCCTGCCTCAGGCCCTTTGCGTGTGCTGTCCCCACATCCTCCCATACCCAGATCACAAGCATAATTGTATGCTCGTGTCCAGGCTTGTTCGCTGAGAAAGACCTCCCACCTCTGCACACATACTAAGTTCTGAGAGGTCAGGGATGACGTCTGTCTTGTTCACAGCCAGGCCCAGTGCACAGCACAATGCCTGACACAGTGGGTGCTCAGCAAACCTCCCCGCCTTGCCCACATGTGGCTCTGACCTCATCTGTAGTTGGCTTTTTGGGGTCTGTTGGTTCTTCTTCCTCCTCATCTTCTTCCTCATCCTCACGGTCAGCAGGCCCAAGAACATCTGAGCCCCGGTTCAGGCTCTCCTCACCTAGAGACTTCCGGGGCTCCAGGTTTGGCTTCTCAAGCCCCACCTCCTCCCCATTGCTCAGGCCTGGGCAGCTGTCAGAGCTGGGGGACCCTGTAGAGGGCAGGAGTTAGAGGTCAAGACCACAGATCAAAGCTCAGGAAGGCTGGAGGTTGTGCTCAGTGTGCAGAGGAGCAACTCACTGGGAGTGAAGGGGTACACTAGAAGAAGACAAAGGTCAGGGGTCAGAAAGGCTTAAAGCTGATGGTAGTTCAGAGAGGTCATAGATCAAAGGTGAAAGCCTGGAGTTATATTCAGAGAGATAGGCAGGGTGCTCAGAGAGGTCAGAAATCAAAATTGGGAATTGTGCGTGGTGGTTCACACCTGTAATCCCAGCACTCAGGAGGCAGAGGCAGGAGGAGGATGGCCAAAAGTTTGAGGCCAGCCTGAGCTACATAGTGAGTTCTGGGTGAGCCTGAACCACAAAGACCTTGTCTCGACAAACTAAAAAAAAAAACAAAACTGTGGTACAACAGTCTTAATAGCAGGGACAAAAAAATACCAAGATACGTTATAGGTTGGGGTTGGTAAGAGACACACAGTGGGGGACCCAGTGAAATGATAAGTCAGTTGTCCCCCATTAAAGTGGTGACAGGGCAAAGGTTAGCTAAAATTATAGCCAACTGGGTGGCTGGAATCAGTGGAGAGTGTTAGGGTCACACTCAAAGCATAAGGATGTGCTTTGCTAGGGTCAGAGTTCAGAGCCCTAAACCAGCTTCAGGGAAGGCTGGGTGGGGTGGGAGGCCAAGGATAAAGGGTCAGGAGTTGGACAGAACCACATCTTTTTTTTTTTTTTTTTTTTTTTGAGATAGGGTCTCGCTCTGTAGTTAGGCTTGCCCTGAGCTCAGCCTCAAACTCACATCACAGCAATCCTCCTGCCTCTGCCTCCCGAATGCTGGGATTACAGGCGTGAGCCACCACGCCTGGCACTGTGGTATGTGGTACTGGTTGCTGCTGGGGTGAGTCTCCACACCCAGTATTGTTATGTGGTTACCGGGGAATCGAACCCGGGCCCTTGCACTTGCAAGACAGGCACCGGAAGCACTGAGCTAAATCCCTGACCAGAGCCACATCTTGATGGGGGATAGCATAGCTAGCTAAGAAAGGTCTCACGCCCAGCTAAGAGGTGGTCAGTGGCCAAGAGGAGGGAGACCTGGGTCCGGTCAGGCTCAGTAAAGCAGGAGGTCTGGGCTGCAGTGGGGCTGTGCCCAGGAGGTAAGGGCAGGAGATGGTCCAGGCCTTACCGAGCTGGGGAGAGGAGGGCTCAGTGGCAGCGGAGCTCTCGCTCAGCGCTGAGTTGCTCTGCTCCAGGGGCCGCTTCCGCACCGAGGAAGCTGTGCTGGGCCGATGCCGCTTCTTGTTCTTTACCAGGATTCGGCCCATCAGCTCCTGAGGGCTGGGCAGAGGGATGCCCGCAGCCAGCTGGGCAAGCACGAGCAGGTCAGGGCTTTCCATGGCACCCTTCATTCCCCAGAGGCCCTGCCTCAGCTTCAGGCTCCCGTACCGGGTACTTATCCAGTGGGTCAATGAGCAGCGCATCCCCAAAGATGGAGCGGCAATACTCGGCCATCTTGGCCTGCTGCTTCGCCCTGGAGGCACAAGGTCAAGAAGAAGCCCATAAGGTGGGTGGAAGTGCCCAGGGTCAGAGGTCTTGAGAGTACAGAGAGAGGGCCATCTCTGAGCCCCACAGGGACCACATCAGAGGCCTCCACATGAGAAGTTTCCATGACAGGCAGCACAGGTCAGTGGGCCTGAGTGTGGGGTCCCCAGGCCAGGAGCCACTCACGAGTCCACATGGTTCTCGAAGGAGAGGATGACGGGGTAGGGTGAGGTCTTGAAGGCAGTCTCGGCAATAGCCTCGAGCACGTCACGCAGCGGCACCTCAGTAGTCATGGTGAAGCCATGGGTGATGAAGGGCTCCTCCTCGGGGGGCCGCCCCTTCCACACATCCAGCTCCACACAGCGGCAGCCCCACAGCAGCGCCTGGCGGTACATCTCCACCGATGAGGTCCCAGCCAGCTGCCCCGCTGGGGAGGAGACCGCGTCACGATGGCCACTGCCTGCCCAGCTCCTCACCACTCCGGCTCCGCACTGAACCAGGCCACGCTCAGGACACAGAGGTCCTGCGGCAGCCCAGTTCACACTGGCACACACTGGCCAACCTCTGTGTGTTTTTTAATTCACTATGGAAATAGCACTATCTCTCCCAGGACAAGGCGCTGTGTCCACCATCACGTATGTCCACCAAAGTGGACATGGGTTAGCCAGGACTGGCTTCTCTCATCCTCTCTCCCACTACTCTCCTCCCGCAGAAGCCAGATCTGGGGAATCATCCTCGACACTCACCCACTCACCACAGCACCCCAGGACCATACCAACTCCATGTCTCCACCTTCGCCCTGCCATGGCCTCTGCCCTGGAACAGCCTCATCGCCTCCTGCCCTCCCTCCCTCCCTCCCTCCAATTCAGCGTCCACCGAGCACCTGATAGCAGCCTCCTACAGGCATACCAGGTCACATGCCCTTCAGCCTGCTGCCCTCAAAAACGCTTCTCCTACTTCGGAGACAAGCCTTCCCGCTCCTGTCTCACCACGCCTGCTCCAGCCCAGATCCCACCTGCCTGTCTGGCTTCCATTCTTGCTTCTTCTCTTTTACTTGGGGAGAAGAGGCTGCTGGGAATTGAACCCTTTTTGCCACACCCCAGCCTTTTTGATTCTTTATTTTGAGACATGGTCTTGCTAAGTCACCCCCTAAACTACCAAGTGGTCTCCTACCCCAGGCCTTTGCACCGCTGCTCCTGCAGGGTCTCAAGTCTCTGCAGGGGCTTTCTGACCTCAAAAGGGCCAAACTCCAAAAGAAATCCCACTCCCAGGAGCTGTTCGTCCCCTGCTGCCTCCCTGGCACTGTCCCTCAAATGAGCAATTGAGGTGAAAGAACCTTACCTGGCCAGGTGGGGGCCAGAGGCAGAGGACAGAGAACAGGCATCACTGCCCTCACCACTCACCTGTGAGGTAGGTGTTGTGTGAGGAATTGATGAAGTAGGCGCTCAGTGGCTGGGTCATGTCCATGCTCAGGTCCAGAGCTTCCAGGGGCAGGATGCCGTTCTCCTCTCCGCCCAGGTAGCGGCTGAAGCCCTCCATTGACATCTGGTCTGAGGTGGAGTGGCGGCAGGTCAGCTGGGCCCTCCCCACCCTTCCCCACCCTTGGCTGCTTGCCACTCACCGCGCTCCAGAAACTGCTGGTTAGGCTCATACTTCTCAATGAGCAGCCGGGCCTGGGAGGGCCGCAGGGGCGGATACAGCACTTCGTTGAGTCTTGGATCCCTTTGCTTCTGGTTGATGAAGTCTATGAGCTGCTCCAGCGTCAGGTATGGCTTGCCCTTAGCACCTCTAAGGGGCCGGAAGCTGGCTCAGGCTGAAGGCTCACCAACACTCCCCCATGCCAACCCCTCACCCTGGGACAGGGAGTCGAAGGTCTATCCTAGCTCCAGCAGCCACAGACTGCAACTCTCAGCGAGTCTCTGCTCCTTCTGTGCCTCAGTTTCTCCATCTACACTCCTGAATGCTCCTGGGGCAGCAGATAAGCTAGCAATGGCATTAGCAAGGGCTCTGGAAGCTGCTACATGCTCAGCCGTCACCAGTGTTTCCAGACCCTGGATCCAGGCTTGTCTCCAGCCCTTACTTGCTATGCGGGCTCAAGCAGGTCCCATGACAAGTCTGGGCCACTGAATCTCATAAATCAACCATGGCAAAGGGCTCTCATAAAGCTAACCGTAACTGAGCTGCACAATCTGTGCTTCTGAGTATGGGTACATTATGCTCATCCTGTTTCCTTTCCAGTACTCTGGGACCTGACCACTAGTGTCGCTGCCCCCTGGAGACGCACAGAGCAGAGACCAGACACAGAAGCACAGGGGACCGGGAGCTGGGCCCAGCCCTGCTCACATCTCCAGCAGGATCTTGTCAATGTCTGGCCGCAGACACAGCTTGTTCAGGAACCGTTCAAAGATTTCCAGGGAAAATTCATCAGGCCGGATGGACTCACTCTGGGGGTGAGGAGTATGGGGTGAGAACCCCAAACATCTAGCCTAAGAGGATGGGAACCTCCAGCCCTGCTACACCCCACACCCCACCCCACACACCCGGTTGAAATTGAGGCCACAGGACTCCAGCGCTGTTTCTACCCGCTTCTTGTCTGCTGAGAACATCTTCAGGATGCTGATTCGGGCAGGAGGGGTCAGGGTCAGTGGGAGGGCAAAGGTCACGAAGGTCAGGGCAGGAAAGATGCTGAGGGGGAAGGGTGCTCACTTCTTGACAGGAATCCGTCCATCCTGGTTCACCTGCAGCTTCAGCTTCGTGTATCTGGGGAGGGAGGTGTAGGAGTCACACCCTGGGTGCACCACCACACCTCCCTCACCCCGCCCCATGCTGCCAAGGTGGCCCTGGACTGACGCTTTTCGAAGGAAGGTATTCCGGGAGGCATTCTGAGCCAGGATGTTCATAGCCAGCTTGAACAGCTCCTCAGACCAGACCTAGGGGCAGGGGAGGAGGTGAATGGAGGGAGGCAGGGGCCAGCCCTCCCACATCCCTCACCAGGACGGGGCTTGGCACACGGCAAGACGCTGTTTCAGAGAACAGCCTGGAACACAGCGGGTGCTTGGTAAGAGATGGGCAGGGCCTCCTCAGAACGCCCCTTAGCTCCAGCCCACCTTGACTGTGTCATCCTGCACCGCCATGAAGTTCAAGAACATGGTGTTTACTGGGTCTGGCCCAGCTACCACTGTCATAAGCTTCTCCTCCAGCCTGGTATCGGGGCCCCCGAAACCAAGTACTTCTCGGATCTTGGGGTCCTAAACAGCAAGAGCCAAGAGTGAGGAGGGGTGTCCTAGCCTCTAAGGCCTCCTTCCCTTAGTCCTGACCACCTTACACACCTTGGGCAGGCGGGCATAACGTCCTGTCCGGGTATCTCTGATGGAGCTGATGTCCAGTGTGTCCACTTCCTGGGGAAACCATACTGCAGGGTGACTGAACAGTTGCTGCGCTGGAGTAGGAGCCCCCAGGCTCACCACCCAAGGCAAGGAGTGGCCACCACCACCCCACTCCCCCACCCCCCTCAGCCCCTGCTCTTAGCACTTCCTGTCTGGGGAGCCAGGGGATAGATCGGCCCTGCAGCCCGGCCCCACCCTCAGGGCAGAAGGTCCTGGGCCTGTGGTGACCCCACCAGCACCTGCCCTTACCATGTTGGGTCCTGTCCAGTACAAAAAGAAGCCATTGGGATCCACACGGAGGGTCACCAGGTTCCGGCTGGAGGTCTCCTGGGGATAGCACAAGACAGCACAGATCAGGGAGGGCTCCAGCAGGCTTAGGCCTTGGATCCTTCTAGCTTTCCACATCAATGGTCCTGCCAGTGGGCTAAGGGGAAGCCTCAGCCAGGCCACAGGCCCAATGTGGCTGCCGATGGCCCTCAGAACAAAGCCAAGGTCCTCAGTGTGGCATTCGGTGTACTGGCCCCAACATCCTTCCCAGCTTTTCCTTGGCTCCAGAAGTCTGTCACATGGGCCACTAGCTATTCTTTTCCCATCTCCCAGCTTTTGCCTTATCATTCCTTGTGCTAGGAAATCCCCTAACCAGCTACTATGATGCATCCCTATAATCCCAGAACTGAGGAAGGCTGAGGCCAGGGGATCGAAAGTGCAAGTCCTTGTGGGCAGTTTAGTGAGACTCAGTTTCAAAATAAAAATACAAAGGTAAGGGGCCAGGGATTTAGCTCAGTAGCACTGAATCTGCCTTGCAAGTGCAAGTCCTGAGTTTGATTCCTGGTACCAGAAAAACCAATGCCAAAACCCGGTGTGGAAGCCCTGGTTCAAGTCCCAGCACTACAAAAATAAAGTAAAAAGCGCTGGGCATATAGCTCAGTGGTAGATCTTCTCTGGGTTTAATCCCAGGACGTTAAAAAAAAACAGGACATCATTTTCTTACTTCTCTACCCATGAAATCTAACCTACCTGCTAGGGAGAGCAAAGGCCCAAAAGCTGCATAACTATTGGAGCAGTCACCCTACAGGCCCCTTAATGAGCCTATTGCAGAATTAGACATCTAAGGGATGAAAGCAAAGAGTCTGGATGTCCAGCCCCACAGACCTTCTGTAGCCCTAATGGTCTCATGATGGCTGGCCAGCCACCTCTCAGTCTGCCTCCAAACCCAGCATCTGTCACCATGCACCTTAGGAGACTCTCGTGTCCAGAGGCTCACCCCATCTTACAGAGGCACAAATTTGCAGGGCTGGCCAGTGAGCTCTTTTCCCAAACAGCCTTGTGACTGGAGGGGGCAGGGAAGAAAGAGCGCACCGGCCCCATTTTCTGAAGAGTACCCAGTGCCTGGCACATTCCCAGGGCCACCCTAGACGACTCAAGACTCTGACTCAAGCAGCAGAAGGGTGGCGTCAAGGGCTCAGACTTGGCCAGGACCTGAGTGGCCAGTTGGCTACAGATCTCTGCTCCAGTCAAGGGGCCCCCCTACCATTATGTTGGGTGCCACCCCACACTGCTGCTCTATGTCTGGTGGACAATCCCATCACCAAATATACCAAATAAGCAGCTCACATTCAGGGGGCCAGGGGCAGCTCTAAGCACTTAGCTTCCAGCCTGCTTTGGCCCCCTAACAACCCTACGCATTATTCCTATTTTACACATGAGCAAATTGAGGCATAGGGAGGCTGGGGTTTGCCCAAGGTCAGGAAGAGGAGCCAGGATTTGCAGGCTGTACCATTACAGTGACCCATGACCCAGGGAGCCAAGCAAAGCACGCACAGGGCCCTCACTCCGGGCCTCAGCCACAGCCCCACAGTAGTGCCTAAGCTAAGCCCACTTGTCAGGCCTCATTTTCCACTTCTGAAGAATGGGGACTGCACCGGCCCCACCCACTGCAGGCTTTGCTTACAAGGGATGGCAGCTGATCTAGGGACAGAGGGGACAGGAGGCCCCCAAAGCTTGGATTGAAGGTCCTCCATCCCAGTGTGCTGACACACTGCCCCAGCCTCTCTAGGGAATTCCCAGCCCAGTCCTGTGGCTAAGGCTCCCCACGGTTGTGAGGAGGGGGAAGTCTGTGGGTACTGTGCCTAGGGCCTCGCTGGCCCCTCCCTGGGGTCTGGCCCCTTGCTCTCCAACCCCAAGCCTGGTCAGCAACTCCCACCCCCACCCCCAGGGCCCTCTCCCTGTTCCCACTTCCTTATTTGGGTTTATCACACTGAAGGAAAAGGGGAAACTTTTCCCTTCAGTCTGGCCTAGGAGGAGGGGGTAACCTAGGCCCAGGGAAGGCGAGGCAGCACCCCTCACCCGCACACCTGCCACCCCAGACACGCCCCCAGCCCCTCCCCCCAGCTCCCACGCCTTCCAGCCCCACCCAGCCGGAAAGGAGCCCAGCGTCTTCCAGGCCTGTGGCCTGACCCAGCGAGGAAGCTCTGGCTGCCGGCCGGCCGGGTGGAGGCCCCGGAAGGAGGGACGCTGAGGAGAGGGGAAGGGGCACTGTGAAAATGTGGGTGGGGCTCAGGACCCAGATGGGGCGCCGCAGGTGGGGGCCTGAACGTCTGGGAAGTACCAGGAGCAGTGTGGGAGGCTGGGATTTATTGGGGTTCAAAGTCCCAGGCTAAGGAGTGGGGAACAAAGTTTCCAAGGGTGGAGGAACTTGGGGGGGACTTCCCATTAGGGGTGCCTCGGTGCTCCCACCTGACCCAGGAGCTGGGCTGGGAACCAGAAGCAGGGCGAAAGCCAAGAGAAGGTGAAGAAGTGATGAATGGGGAAGCTCGTTCTGGACCGGCACTGGGGACAGCGGGGTCGCAGTGGCATCCACCCAGGACGAGGGCGCCCTAGTCTGCCAGTGCGTCCAGCGCTGCAGCGGTCTGGGGCCCAGGCCGGGGTCCCGGACCTAGAATTAGTCTGGCAGGGAGGGGTGCAAAGGGCAAGTAAAGTGGGGAACAGGCTTTATTGGGGCTCAAAGTATTTACACCAAGGAGTGGAGATCGCCAGTTTCCCCGAGCTAAGGAACTGGGGTTGGTGGGGGGGATAAAGTCTTCGAGACCAGAAGGATTGAGGACCCAAGTTTCCGGAGTCTAGCCAGGCTGGGCTGGGGGCGCCATAGCCAGGCGAGGCCGGCGTGGGGGTCCCCAGCCTCGGACAGAACGCACGCGGGGAGTCCCCATCTGTGCGCCGCGGGGCCGCCACATTTACCTCGTCCCATTTGATGAACTTACTCCCGCGCCGCAAGGTCTCCACCACCGTGGGGGGCTCCAGCTGCAGCGCATGGACGCCGGGCCTGGCGCCCGCCATAGCAGCCTCACGAACAAATCAAGGACCCCGGGAGCCCCGACGGGGACCGACGGCGCCGCTCCCTCCGCGCGCTCCCGCGCGGCCCGCTCCGGCCCGGCGGCGTCAGCGCCCGCCCGCTTGTCTGTCCCGGACAACCAGAGACTGGGCGTCGGGCCCCGCCCCCCGCCCGCCCCGCCCAGGCCCGCCCACCTCGTGTCGGCTCCCCCTAGCGGCCGGGGTGACGACTGCAGCCAAAGGCGGACGGGGCGGGGCATACCTGCCTCAGCGGGGGACTTAGGAGGACTCCACAGAAGCCGATTCTTTGGGGTCTTGTGGCTGTTAGAGCACAGTTGTAAGGACAGAGTGTCTAGGGAACCGCTTAAGACCGACTGGACGGACAAGGGAGTGGAAGTCAGGACTTGAGTAAAAGGAAACAGAACTTTGTCTCCACTCCGGTTCTGCGGCACTTAGCTGCAAGTAGGAAAAACCACCCCCATCCTGTGCCCTCCCTTTGCCTCAGCCCCACTGCGGCAGCGCGGTCCCCCCTCCCCCGGAGCACTTAGCCTGCTAAAGGGCCTCCTGCCGGCGGTCGCCCCTTCCAGTCCCGGCCCTTGGGAGGCCGGGCGCCAGCTACCTCCCGAAGACCCAGGCACCGAGGATGAGCTCCGGCAGGCCACCTTCGGTGCTGCCGACCCGGTGACCCCAGCTGTCTCGGCTTCCTGCTGATGTGCATGAAGAGGAGGCTGATTATTTGCCCAGAGGGGCCAGGAGCCTCCTGGGTGTCCCCAAAGGAGGGGCGTAGCAGCGCCTGGCCCACAGCAGGTGCCCTGAAATCTGTGCGCCAGCGCTGGGAGGAGGGCGCATGAGCACTGGGATGGGTGGGGGCTGCGGCCCCTCCCGCAGGGCTTGGCTGGGGGGGCTCCTGCCTGGGGGCCCCTATGGGAACCCCCCCAATACAGAGGCGGCGGCCGCTGCAGGTTTAAAGTAGAACTCATCCAGAGGGGCCAGCCAAGTCACCTAGAAACCCAGAAAGAGATGGAGCTGGTTCTGGGGGAGGAGGGGTCAGCAGAGAAGGCGTGGCCTTGAGAGCCCCTTTGCCCAGGTTTCAGACCCTCCCAGGCAGTGCTGCGACTCCAGCCTTCCCCCAGCTCCCCACCACATTGCTATCCAATGCTAACCTAGTGAGTCTCCTTGCGCTTGGCCCTGGCACTGTGGGGTGTGATTATTATCTGTACCTGAGGCCCAGAAAGAGGCAGGGACTTGCCCGAGGTCATACAACTCGGTAGGAGGATTTCAACCCTCTGACATTTCCTGTGCTTGAGACAGATAGGGAGATGGGATCTGTGATCGTTATCACAGTCTTCTCTCACCAGGACTGTTTCTCTAACCCGGGGACCACCGGATTTCACCGGGAGAATACAGCCATGAAGGGAGAACGTTGGCCTTTATTCCTCCAGGCCTTGGTTCAAATCCGGCACTTGCTGCTGCCACAATATGTTCTCTGTGTCTCAGTCTCCGGGTTCAGCAGCCTGGGGTTGGCAGAAGAAGCAAAGAAATAGGTGGGAGAGCCCCACTCAGACCACACACAGTCTGAGCTAAGGAAAGGTGAGGTGGGATCCAGGGAGGAAAGAAGGAAAGAGCACGGGCCAGCCCGGGCCAGCTACAGCCAGGGTCTGAGCTGAGTGGGTCTACATCTTGGACAGAGAAACTTCATAGAAGCATTAGGCAGCAGCTCTTTGGAAAACAAGCAAGCAGACTGTTAGCTGGGTCTGGGCCTCTTTGCCCCCCCCTCCACGTCTCCTGAGACCAGCCCCCCATTAGAAGGCTGCTTACTCGTCGGACACTTTTCTCCTAGCCTTGGTAATGGTAATGGGATTTCTCGGTAAACAGTAATGGTGGAAGGAAAGCAGCCCTTCCTGTCTCTATCCGTGATTAAGGGAGTGCTTGTGACCCAAGGGACCCTCCCCAGGGCCTCAGCCACATTCTGGTGGGAGGGGGCCCAGACTTGTAAGGATAGGGCTCAGAAGGCCACAGCCTGAAGCTGGAAGGCTGAGGCCCAGAAGCACACACACTTCCGTCCCAGGAGGATCCAGGCAGGAGAACAAAGCCTGCCAGGTAAGTGCTGCCCTGCAGTGAGCTCCGGGGCAGCCACAGCAGGGCAGAACCATCAGCCTCCGGGAGGAGGCTCAGCGTCTGTGAGTGATTTGCCCACTGTCTCTTGGCCTGCTGGGCAGTCAGAATCTGAACCCAGTCCTTCCACTCAGAGGCTAATGCTCTTGGAGCAAGCAGCCTCACCTCCAAGAAGGCTTAGAGCCTGCACACCATCTGCACCCTGTTCTTGGGGTGAGTGTCATGGGAAGGCACTGGGTGGGCAGGGGAGTTGGCCCCAGGAATCTGGGTGTGCCCTGGGGAGGGCACGGGGAAATGTGAGAGGGAAGGGAAGAAAGGGCCTGTCTCACAGAGCCCTCAGAGGAGCACCCGACATTGGACTGCACTGGAGATCCTTGCACCACCTGAGGGACAGGTCAGTTTCCGGGTCACTCACTCCCACAGTAGCTGCTGGACACAGAGGGCTATTCATAGGTGTCCCCCCTCTAGCCCACGAGCACCTGCAGGCTCAAGTCAATACTGGGGTTCAGAAAGAGCTGCCTGGCGTGAGGTGGGACATGGTGGGGTATTTGGACTGTGGTGAAGTGATGCTCCTACCAGGTGGGGCTTGGAGCAGGAGGTCAGACTCCAGATAGGTGCCGAACTGGCAAAAGCAAAGGTCACTGTGACACACACTGTTCACAGCCTGTCTTCTCTCTTTGTCCACTATAGGGTGGAGGAGGCGGGTGCTTGCTTGGATACAGACCAGCTGTGTGAACCTGGGCTGATCAGTACCACTCTCTGAACCCCACCTGAATGAGGGCTTCTTCCCCCAGCATCCAGAGAAAGAGTACCTGTGAGGGGCTGGGACTTTGCCTCTTGGATCCTGAGACCTTTCTGGGACTAACCCAGGCTGCACAAAAGCCAGTTGAGTCCCAGGGAAAGTGAAAGGGAGTGAGAAGAGACCTTAAGTTGGGGTGGAAGGATGGGGGTTGATTCATACAGTTCACATCTCGGCTTCCCATTTATCTAAACTGTGAGTCAATTAACCTCTGTTGTACAGTAATCCAATTTCTCCCAATTTTTCCTATTTAATCCTCACCACAGCCTTCTGAGGAAGCCAGTCATTTTTGCTCCTATTTATTTATTGTATGTATTTATTTATTTTGAGATGGGGTCTTGCTAAGTGGCTCCCTGTGGCTAGCTCGAATTTGCAAGGGAGGTGCAACTCACCACACCCACCCATTCCTTCTTTCACTGAGTCTATTTGTTTCAACAGTGTGGAGCGCCTTGCTAAGGCTCTGGAAGTTCTAGGTGCTGGGCTTCTGCAGGGCCTAGGTAATTTCCTAACACACGTGGGTTTGAAGGGTGTTGGCCAACCAAAGCCTGGGCGAACATCAGCAAACCAAGTCCACACAGGTCTCTCCTCTCACCGTCTAGAAGTGGGAGACACGATGAAGTAGTGAATGAGACAATCACAGGAGGAGGAAACAGGAAACATGGCCTGCTTAAGGAGGGCGTGCGAGACAGAGGGGCTTTGGAAGGGCCAAGGTGAGGCCCTAGCTGCGGAACCAACTGTGTGGAGGTCCAGATAAAACGCGAATTCTGGACCACGTGTTGGTGTTGCCTTCATTATCCGGAGATCCGGCTCCCGGATCGTCAGCTCTTTGCGCCGGAGTTTCCTCTCCGTACGCACTACAGTTGCAAGGCGCGCCGAACCGGCTACGGGAGAAAGCCCCCAACAAGAGTGCTCCCCTGCAGCCTCACCAGAGGCAGGGCAGCCACGCGGGGTCTGGTCGTGAACTACATTTCCCACAATGCCGTCCCCGCCGCCATCTCAGCCGGTGGGCAGTGGCTGCCCCCGGCTGGCCCTTCAAGTGGCGGTGGTGGGGCGCTCACCCCAACGCAGGACTTCTTCATGGAAGACTTGGGACCACGCCAAGTAGGTCGTCGGGCACCAGGGCAGCTCCTGCCGGCTTGCCCACTGCCCCTCCGCGGAGCTGTGCACACGTGTACGCCCGCGGAGAAGAGCGCTCGTTATTTGCTGGGCATTAGTTGGGGCTCCGACATCGAGGTCTCCCAGGTTGCTCCCCAAGCCCTGCCCTACACACCGTGCCCACCCCCCTCCATACCTAAGTGGCCCCAGTTCCTGCTGTAAGGACAGAATGAGATAGGGTTCAAGGATTACGGTTCTGGTAGAAGCATGAACAACCAGGCGCATAGGACTCCTGGTTTGTGGCTAAAATGTTAAAGTAGGGGTGCAGAGAGCCGGGCACAGAACCCTTCCCACTAGGCCCTCCCCATCCCTCCCCAGAGGCGGGGTGAGAATGAGGGGCCCGAACGAGCTGGCCCTTTAAGGGGGTGTGGTCGGGGGCGGAGGAAGGAGCGAGACAGAGAAAGCGGCTTCGGCGGCGGCGGCGGTGGCGGCGGCGGGCGGCGGCCGCGGGGGACAAAGGGCGGGCGGATCGGCGGGGAGGGGTGGGGCGGGGCGCGGCCAGGCCCGGGGGCTCCGCGTGCTGCAGCAGCCCCCGGGCGCCCCCGCCGCCGCCCGAGCCGCGGAGCCGCGCGGACCCGAGCCCGCAACTTAGCCGGAGCCAAGAGTCCTGACCGGCCGGCAGGCGTCCCGGAGGCGGCGGCGCAGGGAGGGGCCGGACGCGCGCACGTGGCCCCGGCGGCCGCCATGGCGGACAGCGGCCCCGCGGGGGGCGCGGCGTTGGCAGCCCCGGCCCCCGGGCCGGGCAGTGGCGGCCCTGGCCCCCGCGTGTACTTTCAGAGCCCCCCGGGGGCTGCGGGCGAGGGCTCGGGCGATGCGGACGACGAGGGCCCAGTGAGACGCCAAGGGAAGGTCACCGTCAAGTACGACCGCAAGGAGCTGCGGAAGCGTCTCAACCTAGAGGAGTGGATCCTGGAACAGCTCACACGCCTCTACGACTGCCAGGTATGTCCTCCACCCCGCGCTACTCCCCAAAGTCGGTCCTGAGCTGGCCTGCCCCGGAGCCCTGCCGCCTGTCATCGGAGTCGGGGCGCCCCGCTTCGGCGCGCACGGTTCTCCGCACCAGCCCCGCCCCGTGTGTGCTCTTTCTTATCTGACTTGAGTCTCAGACCCAGCCTCCCTCGTGCCACTCCCCAGGTCAAGCGAGGTGTCCCTCCAACAAGCCCTAAGAGATAGCCTGGCCTTGGACAGGGCCAGGGCTAGCCTGGGTGGTTGGTGGAAGTAGATGTAACCTGCCTGGAGCCAGCTTTGAACCCGGTTTAAAAGGCGCCAGTAGGGGTACTGTGGAGGGTCTCGATTGTTTTAATAGGCTAGCCCGCAGCTTCATTTTGGTGTGGGCAGGTTAGCGCGCTCTGTCTGGGCACTGGTTCTCCACCCCATGACTCTCCGTTTGCTCAGAGTGACTCAGGCCCCAGGGGGCAGGGTGGAGGAGTGGGCTTACCCGGTGCTGCCTACCCTACCCTAGCTTAGCGCAGAACGCAGCTGGCTCCAAACAGGGTAGCAGTTTCCTGGGAGGAGGGGTGGTGGGAGTCCCCCCTCCCCCAAAGCATAGGCTCTTTGTTTCCCCTTTACCAGGCACAGGTCCTTCCCCCTGACCCCTCACCCTTCACTTCCTCCTCACTCCCAGGAAGCTGTGACAGGTGTTTGGGGGAGGGGAGGGGGTTGTGATGAACTGGGACAGCTGGCCCCACCAGTGCTCTTAGTGAGATGGGGGCCCGGATGCTGGGGAGACACATCTGCTGGTTTCCCAGTCCAAGGTTCCCAGCCCTGGCTGTCTGGCCTTGTCTGGCACCCCGGCTGCCCACTGGCAGGGGCAGGAAGCGCACCCCCTCCGACCCCCCCACACCAGGCAGTTTGCCTTGGCACGGGCCTGATCTGTTTTCCTTCTCAGAGCAGCTGCCATCGTCTGGTGGGCAGAGGGCTGGTCTCGTCCTGAAAGAGGCAGGGACTGAAACCCGCCAGCCCCTCACACTTTCTTTTCCAACTCAGGCTCTTGTCTCTCCCTCCTCCCCCACCCCCACCCCAGGAAGAGGAGATCCCTGAGCTGGAGATTGACGTGGACGAGCTCCTGGACATGGAAAGTGATGACACCCGGGCCGCCAGGGTCAAAGTAAGAGAAGGGCTAGGGGGCAGGGGCAGGGGCAGGCGCAGCAGGTGAGGTCCTGCCAGGAGGCACCTTTCTTCTGGGAAGTGACCCTGAAACTAGGATGTCTTTGGTCTGCATCTGTGAGCTGTGACCTCAGTCAGGCCTCAACTTCTGCCTCTGAAAACAGGCTGATGGTCGTTGCCTAGCAATGACATGCCCTATGCTGCAGGCGACCCCAGACTCTTGGAGAGGGGTGAGCTCTAGGCTTGCACTCAGAACTCACTGTGTACTTATCCCCCATCCCCAGGAGCTGCTGGTTGACTGTTACAAACCCACTGAGGTGAGTGGTTTCTCCAGAAGGTGGGTGAGGGAGCTTGGGGGGCTCATCTCCCTAACATGTCCTTCTATCTAGGCCTTCATCTCTGGCCTGCTGGACAAGATCCGGGGCATGCAGAAGCTGAGCACACCCCAGAAGAAGTAAGGGTCCCTGACCCAGGTGAACAGTGGCTCCCACAGGACAATCGCTGCCCCTGACCTCGTAGCAACAGCAATAACGGGGACCCTGAAGCCAGGCCTGGTGCTGTGAGCAGGGCTCCCCGTGACCCTGGCCTAGGGGTCTTTTCCCTTGCCCCTTCAGTTTTCCATTTTTGGGGTTTTTTTATTGTTATTAAATTGATGGAACTTTTTGTGTTTTATACTGATTCTGCGGCGTGGGTAGTGGTAGGGTATGCCACTGGACAAGCTAATCACAGGCTTGGCTGGTCTCCAGGCTCCTGGGTAACTACTGCCAGCTCGGCCAAGCCCCAGGTGACCGAAAGTCTTCAAGGACCACGTAGCCATGGCGAGAGCCCAGAGCTGGCTCCCAGACAGGCACCGGAAGTGACTAGGGAACACAGTTGCAAGCAACCCTTAAGTAACTCTAGCCATAAAAATCGACTCCGCGGGGCCGGGGATTTAGCTCAGTGGTTCTGGCACCTGTCTTGCAAGCGCAAGGATGCAGGTTCGATTCCGGTAACCACATAACAATACTGGGCGTGGAGACTCATGCCCAGCAGCAACCAGTACCACATACCACAATGCCGGGCGTGGTGGCTCATGCCTGTAATCCCAGCACTCGGGAGGCAGAGGCAGGAGGATTGCTGGATGTGAGTTGGAGGCTGAGCTCAGGGCCAGCCTGAACTACAAAGCGAGACCCTGTCTCAAAAAAACCTAAAAAAAAAAAAAAAAAATCCTCTCTGGACATGGGTCACCAAAGCCACTGAGCCCAGACCCCGAGGCTCTGCAGTCAGGGGGTAGGCTGAAGCTGTGGTTTCTGAGGGTTTGAGGATGGGGAGTGTGGCTCTGGGGATCACATCCAAGGCCTTGTACATGCCAAGCAGGCACTGAGTTACACTCCCAACCCTGGAAGCTGAGTTTTAACCTAAGTCTCCAAGGCCCATAAAGAAACACATGCTCGGGGCCGGGGAGCTAGCTCAGTGGTTCTGGCGCCTGTCTTGCAAGAGCAAGGACCCAGGTTCCATTCCCTCGGTAACCACATACCATACTGGGTATGGAGACTCACACCCAGCAGCAACCAGTACCACATACCACAATGCCGGGCGTGATGGCTCACGCCTGGAATCCCAGCACTTGGGAGGCAGAGGCAGGAGGATTGCTGTGATGTGAGGTTGAGGCTGAGCTCAGGGCCAGCCTGAACCACAAAGCAAGACCCTGTCTCAAAAAAAAACCTAAAAAAAAAAAAAGAAACACATGCTCACTCCTTGGGCTTTAAGATTTTTTTGTTTTGTTTTTTAAACAGTCTGGTCCCTCATGTCCCCCTCTTCTGAAGCTGGCTACAGTTCTGACCGGCGCTCGATCTTGAGCAGCTCCACCTCGAACACTAGGGTTGCACCACCTGGAGGGAGAGGTGGGATCAGCCTGGAACCTGGGCTCCAGTAAGAGGCATGGGGGATGCAAGATGGGGTATTACCTGGGATCTTTGGGGGAGCTCCTCGCTCTCCATATCCTGCAAAAGATGCAAAGAAACAAAGTGAAGCCAGGTATGGTGCTGCACGCCTATAATGCCAGCATGCAGAAGGCTGAGGCAGGAGGGCTGCCCAGAGTTTGAGGCTAGCCTGGGCTACATAGTTCAAGGCTACCCTGCACTACATTGTAAGACCCTGACTCGCAAAAGCAAAGAAAGCTAGGGCCAGGCCCCCTTCTAGCACAGGAAAGGGGTGGTCCCCATTTGAAAGGACCAAGTGGAGAGGAAAAATGGGAGAGGATGCCAAAAGTCTAGCACTGGCCAACAGCTGAGTATCTCAGTCTGCCCTGTTCCTGCTGCTAGACACAGCTAGCCCTGGAAGAGGCATGTACCATAGTAAATGGACAGGGTAGAGACCTCAACACACCCTGAACCCCCACCCTCCGAGGAAAAGCCTCTCACCCAGCTCAGATGGGATCACCAGCTTCCGCTTTTCCCCTTCACACATCCTGCAGGATAATGCATGCTTAGCAAGTGGCAACACTCGGGCCCCTAAACACCCTGCCCTGGCCCCAAGCTTGCCTCCCAGCTCACCTCCTGAACCAGGACCATGCACACCCTAGCCCACTCCCAGACTCACCCCAGCAGCCCCTGGTCCCAGCCCTTGATAACCTGGCCTGTGCCAAGAGAGAAGACAAAGGGCTGGTTCTGGGGCAGGCTGCTGTCAAATTCTGTCCCATCTTCCAGTTTTCCCTGTGGGACAATGGAAAGACGAACGATGAGGAACCGCTCTTGACAGCCCTCATTCATTTCCTCCCACCGACCAGGTCCCACAGCACTGGTGGCCATAGTCCTTATAGGGGATGGAGCCTTGGATCGCTCACAGCAGTCATGCCTGCTGGTACCCATCCTGGAAGTAGACAGTGGTGAATACTGGCAGTGGGCTTAAAGCCAAAAACAAGATTTGCCCAAGGTCACCCACCTGGATGGGAGACAAACCAAGCTCCCAAGTCTTTTCTGGTCCCCAAAAGCCCCACCTACCGCAGAAGCCCCACCTCCTCACCCACCGTGTAGTGCATGTGCAAGACGTCTCCCTTGCGAGATTTGATAGGACAGTGGTCCACCCGCTTCTTGACCCCGATCTGTAGCTTCCGTTTGCCCTCGGACCCTGTAGCCGTGGCCAGGGCACTCAGCCAGATGGACAGTACCGTCAGGACCCAGCTCAGCCTCATGTTTCTGTGGGCACAGACCCCGACCAACCGACCGGGAGGAAGGTGGGGAGAGCATGGAACACGAGAAGGACCCTGGAAGACTGAACCCCCACCATACCTTGCCTGCCCGGAGATCCCCTCATCCCGGGTCACCGCCCTCTCCCCCGGACTCCACGGCCACACTTACCAGTCCAGTGAGAAGGGGGCTTGGCTGAGGACCCCAGCAGCGAGGGGAGGGGGTCAGGGGGGGCCACAGCAGCCAGGGCCCCGCCCCTGTGTTCAGCCCCAGACCTTCCCTCCCTCTTGCTCTCCAGCACTGCTCTTCAGTTCCCACCCGTGCCCTTACGCAAAGTCCAGACCCTATCTGACTGCACAGCAGTTGCCCCAACTGGGCGGCCCCACTCACGCCACACCCAGCTGCCCCCTGCCCAGCATACCCACACTTCTGCAGCTGCTGCGGGAGGTCGACCCCGAGGCACCCATATGTCCCCACTGGGCGGTTCTGGAGAACCCCGTTCCTCCTTAGGTACCCCCCAGCCCAAACCAGTGTCTCCGCCCGGGGCGCCCCCCCAGCTCTGGGCCCTTGGGGGCCGTCGGGGCACCCAGACTGGGCCTGTGTCCGCTGGCTGGCGAGCCCGCTCCACCCACACCACCTCTCCCGGGGGAGTCCTCGGCCTACCACGTCCCCAGGCACGACCACCACGAAGACCGCCCCCTCGCGGACGTCCCGGGACATTACTCGGGCTTAGTCCTCCGCTAGGTTCCTTGGCCCCGCCCCCCACAGAAGGGAGCTCCGCCCCTCGGCCCGCAGCCCCGCCTCCAGCAGAACTAGATCTCTTTTCCTGAACCGGAGCCGTATTACTCACCGGGCAAAGCTCCGCCCCTAGTGCTTGGGTTACGCCCCCCTCCGGCTCCAAACCTGAGGCCCCGCCCACTACTAGTTCCCGTTCCTCCTCCAAGTACCAAGCTCCGCCCCCCAGCAGTCCTGGTCCTGCCCCCAACTGCCGAGCTCCTCCCACCTGCGCCAGCTCAGAGGTCCCACCAAGCTCGGTCCCACGTCCCGCCCTGAGTGCCAGGGCTCCGCCCCGTGCAGCGTGAGAACCCTCCCCCTGCGACATCTCCGGACAGCTCCGACCCCGGTCCCGGTCTCCTCGCCACCTATCCCCCGTCGGCACGCAGAGCACCGGCCCGCTTCTGCCCGGCCTGATCCAGCCTGCCCTCCTGCACACCGGCTCCCCCCAGCCTGGGCTGTGGCCCCCGCTCACCTCCTCACCGCGCCCCCGGAGTCAACCCTGCTCGTGCTGCCCCCTCTGCGCAGGCGCGTCCTCCTCGCCCCTGGCCGGGACACGCCGTCCTCCCTCATTGGACCTTGCGAAACCCAGGGCGCGGCTTCGCTGTTGGCTCCGCCTCTATATGGGCGTGTTATGCGTCACTTCCACCGGAACTGTGTTTTGTGAGGTTCAAAGAAAGTGATTTCTGAAAGGGCCAAAGACGCTTCGAAAACAGATGACATTATGGTCAAGCAGGCGTGGGTTCTAGGAGGGGGTCTTGAGCCGCCATCTTATATCGCGTCTAGCATTGTCCATGGGCCACCCAGGCTTCATTAGCTGCTGTGGAAAACGCAGGTTTGGATTATGGTCTGTCAGTGGTTGGCTGTGTGACCTTGACCATGTTCCTTCTCTGGTAAACTAGAAGGCACTCTACAGGTACCTAAGGCAGAGCCAAGGTGTAGTTCCAGGCCCTAGCTCGGAGCCCCCAGCTGAGAGCTGATCCCCCCCCAGCACTCAGACCCGCGCGTGCCTGGCACACATGATCAGGAGTGTAATGGTCGCTTCCCACACCAGTTATTTTCAGACACCTTAGCATCCACCAGTGCCCAATACTGTAGACATCCATCAACTGATGTAACACACTTGTAGTTGAAAGGCAACTAATTCCGTGCTGAGTGCCAGAGAAACAACTTGAGGCAAGGCCCTAGACCAGTTTGCTTTCTTGAGCCTATTTCCTCAGTTATAAGCAGGATAATCGCAACTCGGACCTCACACGCAGAATTGAGAACAAAGTCAGATGTCTAAATCTCCTGGGGGTTAAGTGCATACAGAGGTGTTAGCTGTAGGTCCCTATGACCATTAGCACTAAGAAAATGATTTAAAAGTAATGGGCTGAGATGTAGCTTATCGCATTGACTACCTGGCAAGCACGAGGCCCTGAATTCGATTCCTTTTTATTTTTTTTAGGCAGGGTCTCGCTTTGTAGTTCAGGGTGGCCCTGAACTCACTACGTAGCCCAGGTCTGCCTCAAACTTGTGGCAATCCTCCTGCTTCTGCCTCCGGAGTGCTGGGATTAGAGGTGTGAGCCACCACACCCGGCCTCAATCATTTCACTCTGTAGCCTTATGTGGAAAACGAGGCTCAGAAAAGGGGCAGCCAAGAATGGTGGCACTATTATGTAATACCAGCTGCTTAGAAGGCTGAGGCAGGAAGACTACACATCTAAGGCCAGCCTGGGCAACTTAGCCTGACTGTCTCAAAACAAAAAAGTATACTGCATGCGCCTCACATGTATAAGGTCCTGAGTTCAATCACTGGTACAAGAAAACAAAAACACAGGGCCGGGGAGTTAGCTCAGTGGTTCCAGTGCCTGTCTTGCAAGCGCAAGGGCCCGGGTTCGATTCCCCGGTAACCACATAACAATACTGGGTGTGGAGACCCACACCCAGCAGCAACCAGTACCACATACCACAGTGCCGGGCGTGGTGGCTCACGCCTGCAATCCCAGCACTTGGGAGGCAGAGGCAGGAGGATTGTGATGTGAGTTGGAGGCTGAGCTCAGGGCCAGCCTGAACCACAAAGCGAGACCCTGTCTCAAAAAAACCTAAACAAAAAACAAAAAAAACCACAAAGCTAGAGTGCTTGCCTGGTATGCACAAAGTTTTGGGATTCAATCCCAGTGCTGAAAAATGAATAAATAAATACAAATTTAAAATGCTAGAGATGTAGCTAATAGTAGCACACCCCTGGATACAGTCTCCAGTATTACAAAAAAATAAGTTTCAAAAAAAAGATCTGGGAGCGGTAGTGTACACCTGAAACCCCAACACTCAGGAGGGTGAGACAGGAAGATCACTCTGAGTTTGAGATCAGCATGGGCTACATAGTGACTTCAAGACGGATGTGAACTAGTGAGTCCCTGGGTCTCCAAACAAACAAGCAAAAGGCAGTAAGAAGCAAGGCCGTTCAGCAGATTGGATCCCACAACAAATTCACAGGCCATAGTAAGCTGAACCCTTGTGACAAGCAGGATTCAAGGATTCCCACACCCAGCACTGCCACCAGGGAAATGGTGACTCCATGACTCAGGCTCTGCCTGCCCTTGGGCCTCACCTTCTCCATCAGCACAATAAATGGATAAGAGAGGCTTCAGGTCTAGGAGAAAGCGAAGTAAGCCAGCCAGCCTAGTGACAAACAGTGACACAAGCAAGGACAGCTCCTTCCATCTCTTTTATCAGGGCTGGGAGAATCACAGTTTTCATACCAAAGCCCTAACCCCATTATATGCAGAGGTGTGGGGTCTTCTTGGGGAGGGACGCAGGAGTCAGGTGTAAGATGCTCATGGGCACAGAGTAGTTGACAATGGAGATGGCACACCAGCCCCTCTCCAAGCTGAGATGTGACCCCTCTTGCTGCAACCCCATCTCCTCATCAACTGTATCCAGTGGCAGCCTCTGGAGACAAAGGCCAGCAGGACCATCCTCTGAGAAGTCCAGGCCTAGTTTCTGCTAGGATCGAGGTCTTGGGTTGGGCTACTGTCAGGTTCCCTTTTCTTCTCCCTTAGGGTATGACATCTGAGGCAAGTGGCCCCACAGTTTGAAAAGCAATGTGTCACCTTCGCAACTTCCGGCACCTGCAGAGGGAAGAGATCTGCTCCTACTGGCTGAGCTCAACCCCAGCACCTGCTGAAATACTCCTGTTCTTGGGCCCACCTCATTCTCTCCTGATGCTCCCAGGAAGCCCCCCTGGCCTGAGGTCACCCCATGCCCTCCCCGAGGAGCATTAGAGTGTAGAGAAATGCTCCTGACAAAGGCGCCCCAAGGTTCCAAAACATCCCCCAGTCTCTCGGAGCCCAGTGGGGCAACAGCTGTCACAGGGGCTTCTGAGAGAGCCAGTGCTCTATCATTTGCATTGTAGGCAGATGCCTCCACCTCTAGGACATGGCTGCCGTTCAGAGATGATGCCAGGTTCGACCAGTATAGCCCTTGGGATCCTCCACCACCATCACTTTATCTGTGTCTGATTCACTCATCCCAATGTGAGCCGCAATTACAGTCCATGGCATTTACACTGGGCCCAGGGCCTGCTTGGTAAATGTTTATTTAACAAGGCAAGGATTTCGCTCAGTGGTTCCAGCACCTGCCTTGCAAGCATAAGGACCAGAGTTCAATCCCTGGTAGCCACATACAACAATACCAGGTGTGGTGACTTACACCCATCAGCAATCAGTACCACATACCACAGTGCTGGGCATGATAACTCACAAGTGTAATCTCAGCACTCGGGAGGCAGAGGCAGGAGGATTGCTGTGAGTTCCAGGTTTGCCTGGGCTGCATAGTGAACTCAGGGCAAACTGAACTACAAAGCGAGACCCTGTCTCAAAAAATAAAATAACAAAATAATAAAATAAAATAAAAAATGTTTATTTGGCAGCTTCCCCTTTCTGGCCCTCCTCTCACTGGCTGGCTCACCCTGGAAGGTCCAGAGCCCAGTGGGAACCCTCAGCTCCCCTAGAACACAGCTTCAATACCTTCGTAGCACCCACAACCCCAGTCTCCCCGCCTGCTCACCTGCACGTGTCTGGGTTGAGCTCTAAGCCCCGCCCTTGGCAACGGAGGAAGCTGCGGCGTCGGCAGCGGCAGCGGCAGTTCCGGGGATCAGGGCGCTGGCGGCGCTGGCTGCAGCGGGGGCAGGGGGGCCTGGGGCTGGAGTAGGATGGGTGATGTCAGCTGGGGAGGGCGCTCCGGGGACAGGGTCCCAGCCAGGAGCGGAGCGGGGCTGGGGACGGTGATGGGGAGTGGCAGCCCTAGGAGGAGAAGCAATGTGTATGGAGAAGGAAGGAGGAATCTTCCCGGGAGCTGAGGGCCAGGCAGGGTGCACAGATTTGGAGTAGAAGAAGAAAGGGGGCAGATAGGTTGGGGACTCGGGGAGGGGACCACAGGTTCTGACTCAATGATCTACCCCCTGGCCCACCCACACTGCATATTCTGGGTACTCGGCATGGGCTCCGATCCCACCTCTGCAGGACTCCCTGACACTCACCTGTCTGCCTTCATAGCACTGTCTCTTTTTTTTGGTCTGAAAAGTAAGAAAGACCGACAAAAACAAAGAGAAGAAAAAGATCAGGGAACCCACACATCCTGCTCTCTGGCCCCAGGTCCTAGGCCAACCTCTGGCTCCTCTCTTAGACACCTGCTCCCCACTGTGGGCACTGCCACGCCCAACACCCCCCAGGCCTAGACTCTGTAATCTCAGAAGCTAGGCCTGGCTGGCACCTGCATTCACATTGGCTGTGTTCCTCCAGGGACATCTCCCCCAGCTGACTGCTTGGGTACCGGATCATGAGGATCTGTGCTCAGGAGAAGAACACGGAGAGACAGGCATGGGCTGTGGGCTGGAGAGAAAATGGCTCCTCCAATGGCCAGGGGGTCCTCCAGTCTCCCTTGTGCTGCTCTTTGAGCTAGCCCCGCCCCCAGAGCACCACTGTCCTCCCAGCCTGCTTGCCCCACCTGCCCTGGTACCTGCATTCGGACCTGGTGCTGCCCAGTGGGCACACACTCCAGGCCGTCGTCAGGGCAGCAGCCACCACAGCGCTGCACAGTCACGCAGCTGGGCACCAGTTGTTTGGCCACAGTATCCATGAGCTCCATAGTCAAGGGTACCACCACCTCCCGAGGCTGGCAGGTGGCACGCGCATACACATCTATCCATGGCACCACTGTGGGCAGACCCATAGGGTTAAGTCCCCACTGGCTTTCCTGCAACTGCTGCCCGAACGAACCTGTTTTCTCTTGTCTCTGTATGACAACCACCCACCACTACCCTCTCTTCTGCCCTGTTCACTAGTGTTTCTCAGCCTTGTTTGCAATCCCTTTACCCTGATTTCTTCCTCTGTGAAATGGGCAGAAAGAATAATACTGTTTCTTACAAGACAACTGTGATTATGCAAGATAATGGGCATTCAGAGCCTGGAATCAGGGAATGGGCCAAACCCACTAGCACTGGCTGATGTCAAGTTACTGTGACTATTACCTTTCTTCTGGTGGCTGGGGCCATCAGGTTGGGAGATCGGGGCCTGTGGAGAGAAGAGACCTAGACCCCAGGTACACTCTAGGAGGGGCAAGTCCCCAGCTACCCCAGGACTCTGCCCTGGAAGCTGGAGGCTTCACCCCTGACATCGTTTCAGACTGCTCTGTTCCCCAGGCCTCAACACTAGCTTTACCTTGCCCTCTCCTGGCCAGTTGGGACCTGCCCTGGCCCAAGACCCACCAAGCACGCTCTGCCACCAATGTCGAATTTCCAAGCCTCGGGGCTAGGCTTGCTGGGGTGGGGGTGGGGGGTTTCGGGTCAGGTCAAGACGGGACCCAATACGCAGGAACCAAATCCAGTGGGCTGCAAGACTGTTCCACTAGTGGTGGCGCCCAAGGGAGGGGATGGGGTGGGGGAGTGGCCCAGGGCCAGGCTGGTGGGCTGGCTCCGAGGGCACCTCCCAGGGGATGCCCGGCCCCCGTGGAGTCAGTGGAGTCAGAGTTGGAGACCGAGACCGCTGGGAGCCTCTCCACTTCCGCCAACCTTGAGAGGGCACACGGTGGGGTGGGCGGGCCGCCGGGGCCACGCGTACCTGGGCGGGAGCTAGCTGCAGGAGAGTGGCGAGCAGCAGGCGGCGGAGCAGGGGGCGCATGGTGCCCGCAGGTGCTGCGGGCCGGGGACGCCCGCATTGCCCTAGCCCGGCAGTGCGGGTGGCAACGGCCGGAGCCCCATAGCGCAGCAGGCGGGGGCCAGGCGCGGGGGGCAGCTCCTCCGAGGCCCCCTCCCAACCCCTGAGCGTAGGCAGCGCAGCGCGGCGCAGCAGCGGTGTCCGAAGGAGCCGGGCGGGCGGTGGCGGGCAGCAGGGACGGAAGGGACAGTGGGGACGAAGGGGCAGCGGGGGCCCGAGCCCGGGCGGTCGGGCGGGCAGCTCATGTGACCCAGACTCTAGCTCCCCGCCAGGCGCGGGGCGGGGTGGAGAGGGGACGCACCGCCCAGGGGGCCGGACTCTGGGGTAGTGGCGCTGGAGGGCGGGGGCGGGCTTGGCGCCTGAAGGAGCAGCCGGACAGGAGCTCTAAACACTGCTTTATTCGGGTAGTGCTCCGGCCTGCCCGTCAGTGAAACACAAAGGCCTAAGGGCCCGGGGACCCCCTCAGGGGCCAGCGCCAGGGGGCACCAGCCCGGCTCCGGGGGAAGTCCCAGAGGGCGGCGGCGACTGCAGCCCGTGTTGCTGCTCCTGCTGGACCCTCGCTCGGTTGGCCCTGGAGGAGAAAGCACCAGAGAGATCGGGACAGGAGCCAGGAGGGTGGTAACAAGACTGGCAGGGGCAAGGCGGAGTACGGACAGACCTGGCCCTGGCCCGTGTGTCGTTGTAGATCGCGGTGATGATCCGGTCCTTTTCATCCATGAAGCTGCGGTGTATCTGCTCCAACTTCCTGCAAGGGGGTTGCGGTTAACGGGGGATTTGTTTCTGTGGCCCCTGTTTTCCCTCGAGTGCTGCTTCCTTCACCAGGGTGCCTCACAGCTTTCCATCTGCAGGGGCCTTGGTCTGTGTCTGTGGTGGTTGAGGAGAGAAGCACCAAGTGGCCTGGGCCTCTCTGGGAACATTCGCGCCCCTCCCCCAAGTCCTTGGCTGTGCTGCAGAGGGCAGTGAAGCCCCTCTGGGATGGGAGTGCTCTCCCCACAAGACCAGGAAAAAGTCCTGCCTCCGTCTCTTTCACTGACTGGCGAGGCTGCTGCCAGTAGGTGCTGGCTTCTGACCATCTTTGCTGGATTTCATGTAAGCACGAGTGGATGGCAGGAAACACCACGAGCCAGGAGGACTGCAGCTGGGGAGGCTCCATTACATGCATTTGCCTCTTTGCATGTTACTTGGCTCCAGTCCCCCTGGCGGCTAGCACCAAAGGTTTACATTCGAATTAGGAAAAACTGAAAATGACATTAGCCCTCCTTGCACTACCCGCCTTTCCCAAGTAAAGAGAGGCTCAAAGTGCTAGCTAGAGAGACATAGCACGCAGGTTGTGGAAAGTGTGTTTGACTGCCTGATTACACCAGCTTCCCCCACCTTCCTGCCTCTGTCGTCACCCTGGGGAGGAGAGGGATGCACCTGAAGGCAATGTAGTGCAGGCCCATGCCTGCGAGCATGAACATGAGGCAGTACCCCAGCACTCGCAGGTTGTGTTTCTGCTGCTGCCGCCGTGACTCCTGCCCCTGAGGCCTCACACGGTGAAACTGGGCCCAGTACTGTTCGTTGGGGGGTGCCCAAGAGCTGCTGGAAGGCAGAGAGGACAGCATGGAGATGAGGCTCTCCAGGAGACTTGGGGGTGGCAGCCAGAAGGGGCAGGACTGTTGTACCTGTGTGCTTGTCTGGCAGACCTGGGGTAGGCTGAGGTTCCTGGCGATTTCGGGGGGCTGGCTGAGCGGAGCTGGCTGTCATAGCTGTGGCGACTCTGCTTGTGGCTCAGCACATGGTAAGCCTCATTCAGCTCTACAAAGCGACTGTGCAGGGATGGGTTCCCAGGGTCTCTGTCGGGGTGCAGCTGGGATGGGACAGGACTCCCCTTATCTCTTTCCATGTCCTTTTCCAAGACCCATGCTGATGAGATCTACCCACCAGGGCTCTGTCTCTCAGAGGCCTTTGGGCAATGCTCCCTCATCCTTAGACAAGGGGACCCCTCAAGACAGCCAGAGCACCAAGGAGCACAGCCACCTGCCCTTTCCCCACTGCCAGCCCCCTGCTGTCTCCACAGGGCTTGGTCCAGGTCTCTTAGGAGCAGACAAATCGAGTCAAGAAAAGCAAGCCCAACTATGAGGCAGGATTTCTGGCTCCTACACCCGCCATTCCTCCTGCTTAGGCAGAGCCTTGCGCACCTTCCATCCCCAGGCAGCCTGAAGGAAGGTGGCTCCTGCCAGAAACACTGGTCTACTCCTGGGAAGGTGGCGTGCACCCCCACCTGGCTCGGAAGTCCTCTTCCACTCCACCTCAGGGGCAATCATACCTCTTTGGACTTGGTGAAGAAAGCTCGTTTAATTTCTTCCACACTGGCACTAGGATGCACACCCAACAGTTCATAATAATTACTGGGACCAGAGCTGTGGACAGAGGGCCAAACGTGCAAGGGTTGAGGGCATCCGGTGGGTACCCCAGTGCGGATCTCTCTCAGCTGGGGATGCATTGGGACTTGATCAGGCCATGCCCTTCCACTCAGCCTCTGGGAGCTGCCCACACACAGCTATTCCCAGACAACCCCTCGCTTTGTGAGTGTTTTGGGCATTGTCTAGATCCTCATACCCTGGCAGGTCAGGCCATTTTCAGATCACAGACACACCTGAAAGCCTGTTTGTTTTATTTTGGTTTTGTGAGATAGGGTCTTGCTGTGTAGTCTATGCTGGTCCTGAAGGTTGTGAACTCACTATGGAGGCCAGGTTGACCTCCAACTCCTAACAATCCTTTTGCCTCAGCCTGCTAAGTGCTAGGATTACAGGTGTGTGCCACCACACCCAGATGAAAGTTTGTTTAAAAGAGATTACCAAGAAGAAGCAGGAAAACTACTTGAGCCCAGAAGTTCAAGGCAAAGAAAAACAACTGGGTTCATTGTCACATTCCTGTAATCCCAGCTACTTGGAAGAAGGCTCAGAGAGAAGCATAAATTTGAGCCCAGTCTGGGCAACTTAGCAAGCTCCTGTCCCCCAGAATAAAAAGGGCTGGAGATGTGCAGCTCAGTGGTAGAGAGATGACCTACTATGCACAAGACCCAAAGCATCTGTGTATTCAACCTGCCCCTCTCAATGGGTTACACAGTGATCTTGACAACCACAAGTGTTACGGAAAGCACTGGACTTAACCTGGGTTCATTTTTTAAAAATTTGTAGTACGAGGGATGGAACTCAGGACCTTGCTCTTGCCAGGCATGGGCGTCAACACTGAGCTGAATCCCCAACCCTAGGGTCAAATTTTCTTTGTGCCACTTACCTTGCTGTATATCATTGCCCCCTTCCCACACCCACACACTGGAATTGAACTGAGGTTCACATTATGCGTATTTCTGGGGTTTTTTTGGATACTGTGGCTAAATTGCCCAAGCTGGGTTCTAATTTGTAATCTTCCTATCTCAGCCTCCCCAAATGCTGGGATTACAGGCCAGCAGTACCACATCCACTGAGATGTCATCTGTATCTTCAGGGGTCCTCGGTGGTGTAGGTAGGTGTACCTGAGACGGGACTATAAGGAACCCGACACCGGAGAGACCATAGCAATCTCGGTTGGAGGGCGGGGCCCAAAGGGTCTGGATCTCAAGAGAAACCCTCTCAACAATCTGCCTTGGCGTCTCACTCACCGCTGCCCCGCGGCCGCCGCCGAGAGGAGCCGGGCAGGAGGGCTGTGGGGCCACAGCCGGCACAGGCGAAGGGGCAGCAGGGGCACTAGGGTCAGCATAGCGGCGGGAGGGCAGCTGAGGAAAACAGGCAAAGAGACCACCAAGGTGGGGATGCATTGGGGCCGGATCTGGCCAACTTCCAGCGCCCCGGGCCCAGGCAGGCGGAAGAGGCTTGTCCCGAATTCCTCTCCAAGGAACTCTGGGAGGCCCGAGTGGGGGTACTTCTTGGTCAGGATCGGACCTGGGCACCCTGGACGGTTTTCTGTAGTAGCCTCTGGGCTAGGGTCACCTACAGAGCCACTACGACCCCCCTCCCACCCCAGCGGATGGAGGGGGACGAGGGAGGAGCCACCCACAAGCCCCGCCCTCAGCCCGCACTCACAGACTCCTTGGTCTCCGCCATTTCCTGCGCCTATGGTGGCCCTGCCCCCGACTCTCATTGGCTCAGACGCTGTGGCCCCACCCCCATGCTCCGCTTGTCCCTGCGCGCCACTCCAGCTACAAGCTGGGTGGACTGGTGCACTTTCTCTGCGAGGTTTTGCGCCTAGCTGTTGCCCCCGCACCCCGTTCGCGAAACGTTTCACAGAGCCACTTGCACCCATGGATGTCAGGAGCCTTACCAGTGCCTAACATGGGAGTAAGGGCCCTCACTGCCAGCTGCTGAGGGGGAAAGAGACCAGTCTCTTGGACTTTTTGCTTTTTTTCCCCTTTGCCCGCCACGTGTTCTCCTTCCCACCAGCCCTCTCCAATCGACCCCTCTCTCAATGAAACAGCAGATGCCAATGGAATCCAAGAATAAAGTCCTTTATTGTTCTCAGAGCTGTGGAGAGGGCTGAGATCCCTGGATGGCACTTCCTTGGACCCGGTTGTAGAGAAAGATGGCACCTTTGGCTGAGGGGCAGAGCTCAGCCCACATCTCGGTTTCCTCTAATCTCTGCATCCTCTGTAGGAAAATAGTGACACCCAGATATCTAGCCCTTGTCTCCTGCTGGCGCTGTGCCCAAAACTCCAGAGCCTCAGAGCCCTCTGCACTGCATGGGCCCTATTGAGACATCAGCAGGGCTTCACAGACCCTGGCCTTTCCTTATGTCAGAGGACAAACCTGTGACTCTGGAGAAGATTCCAAGAGGCCTGGACTCTCCTGCCTGTCCAGCCGCCCTCCCAATCAGGACTCTGCATAACTCAGACTTGGAGGCCAAGCAAGTTGCAACTCCTGCTCTGTACCTGTGTCTCCACAAAGATGATGCCGGTAGACTCGTGGGCCTCAGGTCCCCCACCGAGGTAGTAGTTCCTCACCTCCTCAGAAGTCAGGCTGCACCTGGACAAAGACATGAGGGTGGCTTAGGGAGTGTCCACCCTCAGGATCCCTCTGCAACCCCAGCTGCCTCAATCCCAGCCCTCACCACCCATCTCCACCAGGACCCAGGCTACTGTGCCCCAGAGTTCGACTCACTGGACGTAGAACTCGGCACTGGCACGGCCGGCACTGGTCTCATTGCAGGCAATGCCCAACAGCAGGGGCGGGCTCAGGGTGAGCAGGGGCAGGTTCACCTGGGGTAGGGGACCCCACCTGTCAGTGCCCACTGCTACATCCCTGCCTGCTCAACAAAGAACAGCCTATTAGCCCTGTCAGTAGTTCATGCTTTGTAGACCAAGTACCTCGTGTTCCAATGTCAGATCTTGGACACCTTCATTTTACAGAAGGGAAACCCAAAAGTAAGAGATTGAACAAATTGCGCCAGGAAGTCAATTTCAGTCACTGATACTCCCATTTACTCCTTTCTTTTAAAGCTGGGGAATGGGCAAACTTGAGGAGTATGACATCGTGAGATATTTACATTGTAAATATAATGTAAATCACTATTTACACTGTGAAGGGAAATGTGAGGCCGAGGGCTAGAATTCCACTCTCTTTTTTGGTACCTGGATTGAACTCAGGACCTTATGCTTGCCAGGCAGACGTCACACTGAGCTAAATCCTCAACTTTCCTCCTTTTTTTAGAGTCTTGCACTGTAGGTCAGACTGGACTTAAACTCACAGTGTAGCCCAGATGGCCTTGAAATTGAGGCAATCTTCATCCTTCTGAGTACTGTGGTTCTGGAGGGCACCACCACACCCAGTTCAGAATTCCACTTTTGAGTATACCCACCTGCAAAGCCACACTCTTCCCTCAGTCATCCAGACCGCTGCAGCCCTCCCACCAGCTCAGACCGGTGGAAATCTAGCAAGTCCTATCCCTTCCCTCCATGGCCACTGTGCTGTCACAACCACCTCTCACCTCATCACAGATTTCCTGCAGGACACTGGAGAAGAGCTCGCGGACCACCAGCTCCCCAGGGAGGTCCTTGTGTTGGGGGCTGTCACCAGGACATAGTGCCTATGAGAAGTCAGGCTCAGGGTCTGCTCTTCACCCCTTTCCACCCTGTCTCCCCCCTTCCTGGCCCTGGTGGCTTGGGGTAGGCACACTGTAAGAGTCTTAATGGTCCCCTAACTCAGACCCCTTCATCCAGGTGGAGAAAAGTTCAGCTCAGAAGGGACCACAAAGGGGAAGGTAAGGCATCTTCTTCCTCTGTCTACTCCCCTTCCCACTTGCATCCCACAGCTTTTTACAGATTAGGCCCGAAGCAGTGTCTTCCGGATGGCACAGAGTCCATGACTGTGTGGGCTGGCCTATGCCTTTTCCCAGGTCAGCCATCCAGAAGGCATCATACCAGGGGAGGCTGCACAGCTGCCTTGAGCAGACATAGAGAAACACCAGGCCAACCTTCCCTGAGCCAGGAGGGCTTAGAGGTCCACATCCCCTAAGCTGTTTGGGGTGGCATCTCACCTGAGGCTCAGGGTGCCCACCAGGAACATCTACCAGTCCAGGGGCCTCGGCCACCTGCCAAGAGCGGCGCAAGAAGACAAGGAAGTTGTCAGCTGTGACTAGTACAGCACCCACCCCCAGTGGGTCAGCCAGATATGCTTGCTTGTCATTCCAATCAGCAGCTCCCTGTTGTCGCAGCCAGGGGGCTGAGCTGGCCCAGTTGGTCCCCAGGAAGTCTCTGTAGGAAGTCAGGCCCAGGCGCAGTAGCAGCTGTGGTCCTGGAGAGTCAGTGGGTGCCAGTGTGGCTGAATGTAGGCGGAACTTAGGGGCATTGAAGAGCCAGGGCTGGGTCTGTAGCCGGCTCTCCCAGATGGTAGTGATGGTCTCATCCACTCCTGTTAGTGGGCGACGATCATGGGCTGGGCTCAGTTCCACTCGCACCTGCTCCTCGGATAGTCCCCCGGGAGGGCACTGCAGCAGCAGGGTCACCTCAGGGTCCATGGTCTGGACAAGGAAGCTCTAGGGAAAAACACATCCAGCCTGTCACCATGGAGGGCACACAGCTACCTTTAGGCCCACACTACTACAGACCTCCTGAGAGGACGTACCTCCAGCCCTTCCAACCCCCCTGACCACTCCTGGGGAGTCAGTATCCTAATTATCCCAGCAACAGCTTCAAGTGTCGGCTGGGTGAGGCGAACTCTTGCTGCCAGAAATTCTTGAGACGTCTAGGCATCCCTACCGCCCAGAAGTCTAGATTACCTCAAATACTCATATCCCCTAACCCGGTGACTCTGCTTCCAACCGTGGACACATAGAGAAAACGCAGAAACTCCAGCCTCAGCCAGCGCTAGAACTCACCGACCGGAAAGCCGGGTCCTCAGGCTCCGCCCCTTCCCCAAGCGGAAGTGCCCGTCCTCTCTTCCGTGCCTTTTCATTGGCAGAACCATATGCTCCGCCCTCACGTTCCGCCCCTTCCCCTGAAACGGAAGTGCCCCCCCCCGTCCGTGCCTTCTTATTGGCAGATGCAGATGCCCTGAGGTTCGCTGTTTGTAAGTTTCTGTGGGAGAGCCATCTCTGTCTTAGCGCGTGGTCCTTTCCCCGGAGTCCACCTGCGTGCTGCGACCCTACTAAACGCGGGGCCTGGCTCTCCTATCCCTGTGGCTGCCATTATGATCTTGCAAGTCTTGTTAGTGGGGAGTCTTATATGACCTGACTGCACTTGGATTTGGAGGAGGGATGGTAAATGTCCTGAGCTGTACCTCCAGCCCCAAGTTCTTCTGTCTTGAGCCTTTGTGACTTTCCAGGCAAGGTGCGGCCAGGAGAAGATCTTTAAATCAGTCTCCACAAGTGGCTGCACCCTACAGGTCTGGTATATGAGCTCTTCTGGAGGAAGAAGCCGGCAGGCAGCAGGCCCCAAAGGTAGAAGGGCTTCCAGACCTCGGGAGCAGGTGCGCCTCTCTTCACCCCCACTGCCTGGGGAAGGACAGGGGACTTGGAGCCCTGAGTCCGGGTAGAATAGAAACTCGTGAGTTATTCCAGACCCAGAGACCACAGGGATTCTTAACTCTCCAGCAGGTCACTCCGGGGTTGGGGTGGACAGCAGGGTAGGGTCCGTTATGGAAACCTATGCGACCACTGGGCTCTTTGCAGGACCGAGATGTGCAGCTGTCTAAGGCTCTGTCCTATATCCTCCGTCATGGGGCCTTGAAGTTGGGGCTTCCCATGGGAGCTGGTAAGTGAGGATCTCAGTGGCCTGAGAAGGAGTGACTGCACCCAGGAAGCTCTCTGTGCCCTCTGCACTGTGGCTTCCACCACTGCACCATGGAGAAGCCACAGTAGGCACATTGTCACCCCATATACAGAGAAGATTGGGCTGGGAGCCCTATAGCATGTCTATTGGGAGAGGAACCTATCTGGGCCAGGCCTGATGATGCCCAACCTAGTGGCCCCTCTTGTGATTTCCTGCCAATCACATGGCCTGGTAAATGCCCCGAGGGTGGGTGATATTTACTGGGTATCCACACTGGACCAATACTAAACACTGTCTGTGTGAACTTCCCTAAGGCAGTTTCTCTTCCAGTGTAAGTTAAGGAAACAGGCCCAGAAAGGAGAGATTTCCTAGAGGTCACATGGTAAAGCCCATGTGATCTCTAGGCCAGCCATGTTCTGTCTGTGGCTCCAGTGAAGTGGGGCCTGGCCATAGCAAGGTCGGTGCCTAAGCACTTTTGTGCCTGCGCACCTTTGTGCCTGCAGATGGCTTTGTACCGCTGCACAGCCTCCTGCAGCTGCCCCAGTTTCATAGCTTCTCCACTGAAGATGTGCAGCGTGTAGTGAACACCAATGAGAAGCAGCGGTTCACCCTGAAGCCAGGTGATCCCAACACCGGCCTCCTCATCCGGGCTAATCAAGGCCACTCCCTGCAGGTGGGTGCCAAGGGGACAAGTGTGAGAGCCAGCTAGGGCCCCTGTCCACAAAAGAGGTCTCATTGCTGCCCATTCAAACCCCATCCCAGGTACCTGATTTGGAGCTGGTGCCCCTCAAGACGCCACAGGCCCTGCCCCAGAAGCTAGTCCATGGGACATTCTGGAAACACTGGCCGTCCATCTTGCTCAAGGGCCTGTCATGCCAGGGAAGGACACACATTCACTTGGCCCCAGGGCTGCCTGGAGACCCTGGTGTCATCAGTGGTCAGTGCCCCTTCTGCCTACCTCTTCCCACCCACTCTGTCCTCTCAGGACCCCTCCGGGGTTCACAGCCTCCTGCCTGAGGCTGTCCCCGGCCTTCCATGGCACCACACCCCTTTGTACTCCACCGTAGGACCACCTTTGCCATAGTTTGCTAATTGTCCAGGTCTCTAGGTGTCAGCTCCAGTTGTCCCTGTAGGTATGCGTCCAAACTGTGAAGTTGCTGTGTTCATCAATGGACCCCTGGCCCTAGCAGGTACGTGTAGTCACAGAAGAAACTACTGGACCCTTGGGGAGGTGGGAGGAATGAGTCACATCGCTAGCTCTTTTGGCAGATGGAATCTCCTTCTTCCGCTCTGCCAACGGGGTGATCTTGACTCCTGGGGATGCTGACGGCTTCCTGCTTCCCAAGTACTTCCAGGAAGCCCTGCAGCTGTGCCCTTCCCGTGAGAACTGCACCCCCCTGCCCTGCCCTTCGGCCCCCACCTCTTCTCCACCTCCATACCCAGTCTGACTAGACCTCCCTTTCACTAAGCAGCTTTTGTCTTTATGTCAGGAAAACCTCTCTCCTTGGCTGCTGGTAAAGAAACAGAGTGGCCGAGTAGCTCCAAGCACAGCCCCAGAGGAAGGATGATCAAACAATAAAATATTTATTTAAAAAATGTAAAAAGTAACAAAAAAAATCCAGTTTGAAAGTAGAATTTCTCATCTTTTGCCTTCTGTGGTCTTCCCGGTGCACGCAGGGAGCTGTGCCACACATCGGTCGGGGGTGTCGGCCTTGGCCCCACGGACAGGGAAAGTGGGCTGTGTATGGCTCAGGCCCGGCAGCAGGTTGCATGATGGCAGAGTCTGGCACAGCTGGGGACCTGGTCTGCGGTGACAGCAGGTGAAGTGCCCAGCTCAAAGCACGCCAAGAGTGGGCGTAGGGCTGTGAGTCCCAGCATGTATGGCAGTGGTTGTGGCTGATGGTGAGCAGAGCGCAGGTGGTCAGAGTCCTCAGAAGGCCTCATGGCCACCTGTGAGCTGCAGGAAGAGGTCCTCATCCAGCTCCTCCCCACGGGCCCGCTCCCGAGTTGAGAGGAAAATGTAGCCCCCAATGTACTCATGCACAATCCGGCAGCTGGCAGACACACAGCTGAAGGCCACATTGATGTGCTCATCAAACTCAATGGCCACCTGCAGGGCAAGCGGTGAAAGGCGCCCGCCGTGGGCAGAAGGGATAAGGGAGAAGCCGCCATCATCTGTCCCCTGTCCCTCCCTGCCCTCACCCTGTGCCCACCTGCCGGATGTCCCAGTTGACGTTCCACTGGCGCATGTTGCTGAAGCGCCAGGTCTTGACCACATCACCTACAGCCAAGTCAATTCGGATCAGTCGGTTGTTGGCGATACCCAGGATCTCATCTTTCTTGCTGCCCTTGAACCTGATTGCAAGGGTAGAGGTGGGCACATGAGCAGGGTTCCCCTCTGCACTGCCCCAGAGCCCACCCAGACAGTGCAGTGCATTGCCTGGAGCCAGTGTTGGGGCCAGAGTTGTACCCACATCCAGCTCTACTGCTCGCATGCTATGCAACCCTGAGCAAGCTGTTAGGTTCTCTAGGGCTTGAGTGCCTCAGCTAGAAAATGGGGGTTCTGGATATTCATTTCACAGTGCTGGGGAATAATTGGTTCTGATAAGTATGTATAATATCATCATCACCTACCCCTGTGTCAGGTGATGTAGAAAGAAATGTATAAAGAGGACCAGCTTTTTGATGGCATTGAAGGCCAGCCATGTCCTGCGGAACAGTAATGGAGGCATAGGGAGGAAAGGGTTCAGGGCAGAGCCCCAACAGACACTGTGTCTCCTACCTTCCCAGCCTGAACTCTGCCCCTTCTATCTGCTGTAGGGGTGCAGAGTGGTAGGGTGTGTGCAGAAAGCCCTTGGTAAGATCTGCCCTCAGAACAGGCAAGGGGAGATCTCGGGAGTGGCTGGGGGTGGAGCATGAAACAGGCGGGAGGGGGAGCAGGTTGGGGCAGTGGATGGATGGACTGCCCCATGGATGGACTCGGGCTCATACCTGACCATGAAGTAGGAGATGCCAAAGTCGGGCAGAGACTGCCAGGCCTGGATGAAACGCAGCTGGGCCTCAGTCAGCGAGAGCTGGGCCACATTCTGGTGGGCCTCAAGGATCCTTGGGGTGAGCTGTGGAGTTGCACTGGTGAGGGGCTGGTGGGGTTCCCCTCGCCCAGAGTCCCCTTGAGTTCTCCCTCCCTGCCCTGTCAGAGACGGGATGCTGAGCCTGGGAAAGGCCCAGGGCCTAACAGAGCTACCCAAGCCCACCCTCACTGCCTGGCAGAGTGGGCTGAGCCAGGCCGAGGGGACAGGGGCCCTGGGCCCATGACCCGTGCACAGGTGTGGGAGAAGGAACAAGTGCCTATGTGCAGCTTTTTCCTAAGAGGCTCTGTATGATCCTGGGGTCAGAGGACGCCAGGGAGATAGTATGGTCATTCCCACCCTCTCCTCTGTGGTACCTGCTTGGCCTTGAACTTCCGCTGGAAGCGAGGGGCAACAAGTCCATAGGGGTTGAGGCCCTCAGCAGAGGCATCTGGGCCCTGGGTGTGGTTGCCTGAGCCCCCGCCGCCGCTGGCCCGCTGCAGGCTGAGGAAGGCCAGGATGGCCTGCACCTCACTGGTGTAGCTGCTGTCTGCCATGGTGCGGCCCTTGGAGGCCAGCCGGCAGCCGGCCATCCAGTGTGCATACTGCTGCTCCTAGTGGGGATGGACGGTGCTGAGGAGCCAGTCACGTTCTCACCCCCCACCCCGACCTCTGTCCTGAGTCCCCACTTCATCCCCGGCCCCAGCCTTGCCGCCTCCCTGACAGCTTCACACACATCCTGGCACCGAAGGTAGATCTCACTCATGCCCTCCGGCGAGGGCACTAGCAGTTTGATGCAGAACTTCTGGCTGGAGACATTGACATCTGGGACCACCTCACACCCTGCAGGGACAAGGCATGGCTGGGGGTCTCAGAGGAAGAGGGATGGCTGGAAGGATCTCTGCTGGTCCCGCCTTTGCTCCTTTACCTTTGAGGTTGAGCTGCTGAATAGGGTCCCCTGGGGCCTCATCCTGGCTCTTGTAGTAGGACAGTGTGGTCTCCTTGAACACCACCCAGTGCTGGCGGTAGCCCTTCAGGGTCAGCTTCCGGGGCCTGAGCACAAGCAGGGTGTGAATAGCCACCCTGACACACGACCTCCTCCTCCTCCTCCGGGTGGCCAGACTCACCGGAAGATTCGGAGATGGTCCTTGAGCTCCGGGATGGTGGTGAGGTTGTCCTGGGGGAGGGGAGAAGTCAGAGGGGCCCAGGCCTCCCTAGGCCTGGATGTCTGCCCCGCCTGGAGCCCTCCTCACCAGCACATCTGTGGGCCCTGAGCCCTCCAGCTTCACTTCCAAGTTGTTCAGGGCTGCATCCAGGTCGTCCAGGCCCGGGTCTGTATTGGCCGCTTCCCCCGTCTCCCCACTCTGCGACAGCTTGTTGATGTGGTACTGAGGGAGGATGGCCAGGGAGCACTCAGTCCGGCCACCTGGTGGTGGGCCCAGATGGGTTGTCCCCAGAGCTGGGTCCCGCTTCTGAAGCCTTTCCTGTCCAGGTCCCTCGCCCCGGCCACCCCTGAGCCCAGGCACCTGCAGGGCCGCGAACACCATCATCTCCTCCTCCGTGCAGTCGATCTCCTCCAGCAGCAGGTCCCAGCGCGCCTGCTCGTACAGCTGTGTCAGCCGCACTGGGTCCACCTGCAGTGGGCGGGGAGCAGGCTGCTCAGACACTCAGAGGTCTGTGCATGCAGGTGGCTGCCCTGTGTCCTCTGCCCAGTGTACTGATGCTTGGTGGATGCCCAAGCCAGATTCTGGAAAACAAATAGCTTTCCTAGCCAGCACCCTCATCCCTCAGTCAAGGGCAATGCTGGCGTCAGGAAGTGGCCGGAACAGAGACCTGGAGGGTGACAATGAGAAGAATGAAGGAAGAGGATTCTAGCCAGAAGGATCAGGAAGGACAAAGGCTCAAGAGGGTGTGTCCCAGAGTCCACCGAAGGCACCCTCCAAGGGCCCCTGAAGCCGAGAGCCAAGACCCAAGAAATCAAGCGATCACAGGTGCTGGTGAGGGTGTGGGGAAGGGACTTTCTCCCTTACTGATGGGAGCGTGAGCTGGCACAACCAGTGGAAATCACCACGGAGATTCCGCAAAGAACTAAAGCTTGAAACTCCGTGTGACCCAGCTTTCCCCCTTCTAGCTATTTCCCTGAAAGAGTTAAAGACGTCATATCACAGTGATCCATGGATAGCCATGTTTAGAACTGCACAACTTATAATGGCTCAATCTTGAAAACAGTCCATATGCCCATCAACAGATGAAAGAGTAAGGAAAAGGTGCCACCTACATGGGATGGAATACTACTCTCCCATGAAGAAGAATAAATGAGTCATTTGTAGGGAAATGAATGCACCTCGAGACCACAATGTTAAGTGAAATAAATCAGCTTAAATATGGTTTTATGTATATGAAAAGTACAAAGTATAAGCAATTTGTAGAGTGAAATAAAAAATAATAGGAAACATTATTCACAAATAGGAAGGCGAACAAGAGCTGGAAGGAAAGAGAAAAGGGTAGAAAAACAAAAGGAATTAAGATGTGTTAGGTGTGTGTATTACCTCCCTATGAGGAATATAATCATGTATTATGTATTGCAAACATATACCCATTTAAAAAAATACATAAGAGACACAAACCCAACCAAGACATCAGTAGCCCTAGCATTTGGGAGGCTGAGACAGGAGGATCTCAAGTTAGAGCCCAACCTGGACAACTTAACAACTTAGCAAGACCTCATCTCAAAACGAAAGAAAAACAAAGTGGCTGAGGATGTAGTTCAGTATTCCCTGGGTTCAGTCCCTAACAATACACACACACACACACACACACACACACACACACACACACACGCACGAAAGAGAAAATCTAAAAGTGTCACATCCCTTCCCAATAACCTGCAGCAAGGTGACCCAGCCTGAAACTTTCTCCCCGGGCTGCTGAGGCAAAGGGAACCTGGCAGTGGTGGCCTGGGTGCAGCCAGGGGAGTGCCTGGTGTAGGGGTGGCACGCAAGACCACATTCAGTAGGGTCAGCCACCTCAGCCTTCCCCGTGTATCACCCGGACACTGGTGAGGAGTCTTCAGCCCTAGCTGAGTGGTTATTGAGGTCACCACTGAGACACTTAATAATGAGCAAACACTCTAAAGGGGCAGGCCTGACCATCCCCACGCAGAGGCTACAGATGCCACCTGTGCTCACTTGTTGGGGTGTCAGCCAGCTGCTTGCAGCCTAGCATCCAAACACAAGTGGACGGCAAGGGTAACCACAGCTGAGGACAGCTGCAGGTGTAGACCACAGGGATGGAGATGAGTAAGAGAGAAACAGAGTTTGGAGGAGACATAGACCCGGAAGGGAGCAAAGCAGCAAACACAGAACTCCTCAAACATGAATCAAAACCCTCAGGGATAGGGAGCCGGGGAGTTAGCTCAGTGGTTCCGGCATCTGTCTTGCAAGCGCAAGGGCCCGGGTTCGATTCCCCGGTAACCACATAACAATACTGGGTGTGGAGACCCACACCCAGCAGCAACCAGTACCACATAGCACAGTGCCGGGCGTGGTGGCTCACGCCTGTAATCCCAGCACTCGGGAGGCAGAGGCAGGAGGATTGCTGTGATGTGAGTTGGAGGCTGAGCTCAGGGCCTGCCTGAACCACAAAGCGAGACTCTGTCTCAAAAAACCTAAACCCCCCCCCAAAAAAAACCCCTCAGGGATAAAACTTCACACTTAGAAATCAAAAGCAGATTATCTTTTTCAGTACTAGGGAGTGAAGCCCAGGCCTTGCTAAGCTACACCCCAGCCCTTTTTATTTTTTTATTTTGAGACTGTATCTGGCTAAACTGCTCAGACAAGCTTCACACTTGGGATTGGATGGATGTGCCAGCCCATCCTCAGGCTCCCAAGTGACTGGGATTACAGGTGTGTGCCCTCGTGGCTGATCAGGATGATTTTGGTTTGGTTTGGTTTTGATTTTTCTAGACAGAGTCTCTGTATATAGTTCAGGCTAGTGTTGAACTCACTATATTGCTGGGGTGGCTTCCAACTTGCAGTAATCATCCTGCCTCAGCCTCCCAAGTACTGGGATTATATTATGTGCCACCATTTCCTACTTTTGCCTGTTTTTTTGAGACAGGTCTAGATATATACAGTAGCTCAGGCTGGGATCAAACTCTTACAATCCTCCTAGCTCAAGTACCCAGAGTGCTGGGATTACAAGCATGTACCACTGTACTTGGCGAGTTTCCTTTTAGTTTACTTATTTTTATTTTTATTTATTTATTACATTTATTTTATTGGTAATTTATTTATTTTGAGACAGGGTCTATCTATGTAGCCCAAGCTGCCCTCAAACTCCTAGTAATCCTCCTGCCTCAGCCTCCTGAATGCTGGGATTACAGTGTACAACACTACAGCCCAGCTCAGTTTCATTTTAAAGCTACTAAAAAACCCAGAAATTAGAAAAGTGAATACTGATTGTTCATTAAAACAATAGATGCTGTTTATTCAAAGAAACAGCAAGACCTAATCTCAAAGAAACCCTAAGGAGAATGAAACACTGAGATATAGGGTAAAAAAAGATCACAATATATCTATCTGACAAATCTTCATATCCACACTATATAAAGGAAAGACAAACAGTTCAACACAAAAACTGTTCAAAAAGAACTTGAACATTGGGCTAAGGATGGACCAAAGATGATCAAAATATATGATAAATGTTTAGACTTTAAAAAATATTATAGTAAAAGACACCTAGCCATTAATACCCTTCAAACCCACTTAGCTTCCTGCTCTTGGCACTTTCTGAAGCAGTCCTGGATGTCCACTTTCATGAGTGTCTTTCCAGAGCTTAATAAAAAAGGTAGTGAGTGCTCTACCCAGTGCCACCCAACGGAACGACAGGCCGGGGAAGGCAGGACCGTGAGACCTCGTACACCCCCGTCACCAAATCTGGCACCGTGCGACTTCTGCTCTTCCCCAAAGTCAGTCTGACCACGAAATGACAACGTGTTCAGTTAATTCAGGACCTTGAGTCGGTCACAACAGCATGACTGAAGACACTCGGGACAAGAGGACGTCCAGGACTGCACGGAAAGTCATGGCCCGCGGAGCGGCACACAGCTGTGATCCCAGCACCCAGGAGTCGGAGGTGAGAGGGTCACCATGAGTTTGGGCCGGTCTGGGCTGCTCAGTGAGACCCTGTCTTAGAGGGAAAGAAGGAAAGGGGGTGAGGGAGGAAGGAAGGAAGGAAGATGGCAAGGATGATGAGATCAGTGTGTTGGAAACAAGGGGAAATATTTGTTTTGGGGAATTAATGTGTACTATGCATTTTTGTTTTTGTTTTATGATTACCAAAAGTCACATGGTAGGATCTCGATCCCAATTGGGGCATTCAACTACAGATCAAAAATGTTTGAAGTCTGCTGGATTTAGGGGCACATGCCTGTAATCCCAGCACTCAGGAGGCAGAGGCAGGAGTATCGCCAAGTATGAGGCCAGCCTGAACTACATAGTGAGACCCTGTCTCAAAAAACACAAAACAAAACAAAAAGCGTATGTCAGGGTGCCACGCTGGTGGTAGAGTGGTCAGCCTAGCTGCCTTCCCAAATGCTTTTGTCCCAATTTAGAGGAAATGACTGAAATATGTGTTCCATCAGAGGGCAGGCATTACCGGGAAAGAGGAAGCCAGAGCTCTGGGGGTGTGGCTCAAGGGAGAGTGCCCCCAGCTGTGCGAACAAAACAAGGCCCTGCTCCCATCCCCCACTCCACTAAAAGGGGGTCAGGAGAGAGAGAAAACAGAAAAGAAAGGAAAAAAGAGCCAGGAAACAAGAAGTCCGGTGCAGAAATTCCCAGACTTCCCAGGAAAATAGTGAAAGGATGTCCAAGGATGACGAACGTGCGTGGGTCTAGATTGCAAGCCTGAACTACAAAAAGTGAGACCCTGTCTCAAAAAAAAGAATTTAAAACCTACTGCGCATGATGCTGCTTGCTTATAATTCTAGTGGTTTGGGAGGCCAAGACAGAAGGATCATAAATTCCAGCCCAGTCTGGGCTATTTAGTGATTTAATGAAACCCTGTCTCAAAAACAAAAAGGGACTGGTGATGTAGCTCAGTGCAAAGCATCTGAGTTTAATCCCCAGGACTGAAAACACGCAGAACTAAAAAGTGCAGAAAACCTAATTCAATTGAGTGACAGATAAAGGACAAATAAAATTTGAGAATGTGTCCCAAATATTGCACAGGACATGCTCACAGTCCATGTGCCCTCCTTGCCTTGGTATACCTGCTTTCTCACACTCAGCCCCGCAGCTGGCTGGCCCCTGCATGCTGCCATCATCCCTGCTGTGCCCAGCACCATGGGAGTTGAGGAACAGTCTATAGGTACACAGCTCTCCCCCAAGCATGCGCAGTGCAGCATTTCAGGTGTGTTCACAGGGTTGTCATGGTGCAACTTCGGACGCTTTCTCCACCTTCAAAGGGAGCCCACCTATAGCAGAGCCACTCCTCATTTACTTCCTCTCCCCCCACCCCAGAACTGAGGATTGAATCCAGGGGACGC